>WEKY01014543.1:0-92549 GCA_013390045.1 Picathartes gymnocephalus
ATTAAAAACACACCTTGAGATTCATAAATAATTCAAGTCCAAGTGTTCCCCCTTAAGGATAAAATATCCCAGGCTAAGTGAAATTATATCAACAGTTTTCTGCAAAACAAAACAAGTATAACATAATCAACAAGCTGCTGTAAGGTACAAAGGGAGGTACAAGCACCCATGGCTGGAACTTCCCAAGAGGGGCTAGAAGGAAAGGGAGAAGTATATAACATCCTAATGACAGCTCAAATCACATTACTGCAGCCCTGGGGAAGCATTCCAACTTCCAGAACTGAAGCATTGGGGCTGTTTACATTCCTGCACCAGGTACACCCTTTGTGCTTACAGTTACAACCAAGGAAAAGATCACTTCTGTGAAATAGTGCTTGAGAGGAAAATACTGGAAACACAAGTAGAAGGCAAGTTCTAGAACAGATGAACTTAAAAAGGTTCAATTTTGGTGCATTCTTAATATGTCATCAATGAGCTTCCCATAAAGGTGGCCCAAAAAGAGATATCCTGAATGCTATCATGGGGTCACTGCCCTAAGATTGCCATTAAAGAGTTGTAAAGCTCATATCCCTAAATAATCCCTCAGTATGCTGGTAATGAAATATTTGTTTGGAAGCTCTGTCACTTCAGACCAACATTGTGAGGGTCAAGTCAGCTTTCAAAATTACACAACTAAGCATTTGATCAATTTAATTGGTAGAACAGCCACTCATCACTACTAGCAGTGCTTTCAAGTGGGAATCTTCCCAACGGAGACAATTCAATGTGTGTTAAAAACAGTCTTTCATTCACCAGTACATTGAGCACAATCTCAATTTTGAAATGAAATCTGGTGGCAGGTATCCAAGGTTACAAATTTTACCTATGGCCCTTGTTAGAGCTGCATAAAGCATCTTGCCCCACTGAGATGCCCAGCAGTCCCTGTAAGATGGCCCTGGGCTGCTGGCACCTCCTGGGGCTGTTTCTCAGGTGCTCTGGCAGCCTCAGAGTGGTCACTGCATGTGGCCTTCCAGCTCCAGACATCTCTAAAAATGAAGTAATGGAGTAATGAAGGAATAAGACTGAACCAATAAAGCATTCCTCATTTAGGCTACTGGAAAGCTCCTTCACTGTCCTAAGCAGGGAAAAGTCCTCATCATGGAGCTACAGCATCCCTCCCTCTTAACCACGACCAGTTTCTTTTTTGGACCTTTATCAGCTTTTCATCTCTACAGGTTCTAAAACTGTTCCAGCAATGGGGGTTCAGTGCTTCCCAGGAACCCATTTACAAAACAGTAGTTCTCACCATGAGAAAATTTCATCCTAATTGTTGTAACCCAGCTTGATTTCATCCCATTAGTTTGGCTGTAGCCAAATAAATAAATTCTTCATCTATCTTCTGCTTAATGTTTGTAACACACCAGTTCTTTCATTACCTTCCAAGTCATGCTAAGACTCCATCTTGTTTGCCAAACATCTTTGTCCAGATAGTATCTACAACCAAATCTTCTAAATTGCCAAGATGTATCATTAGTATAATGCTTTGCTCCCTGCTTGCTAACAAGGCCCCCAGAGCAGCCAGAAGGGCTCCTGATGCTGTTACATGATACCGCAGCTGCCTTCTATTCACCTATCCTTAAGTTTCTCTTTGCATTACTTTATTTTCCAAATTTCTGCCTCAGATCTATCATCTCCTCACTTGGATGATTTTTTTCTTTTCATGTGCTAGTTTGCACTTTTCCTACTTAACCATAACGTTTTCTGACCACGTAGTGAGATCTCTGACTGTGAGCTATTATTTCTATCTAGAAGTGATCTTCTTACACATAAATTAGCTTTGCAAACTGGCAGTCCCCCCACAGCCAGAAGCATATACACCTCTTATCAGTAAGCAGTAAATTAAATAGCCAAAAGTTTCATATTTTCAATATTAAAAGTAAAACTTCCTATATTTCAACATGTCAACCAAGTAGACATGATGATTCTCCCTCATTATTAAAAAAAGTCCTTATTGCTAAGACAAGGTCTTTCATGTCAAAGTTGCTCATGTTTCTCTAACACATTAAATGAGAGAGTCCCAACATATAAGGGAATGCTGAATAGTGTACATCCCTCTGCAACTTAAGCATATGTGAATGTGTACTAGAAGATGCCTTACCTGCCCCCCCAAATTGTTCCTCAAAACCAAGAGCACACTCTGATCCCGTGGCATGGCAGCAAGCCACTCACTGCTGTACAAGTACCTAAACAAAATCCCCCCATCTGAATTCAGAAAACCTTGCAGGTCCTGAGGATCCTGGATTTATCCACTCTGAAAAACCAGAGATATTTTCCCGAAAGAGCAGAATAGCTAAGGAGAATAAGCTTAACTCTCCCTCCAATCCCTATGACAGCTGGGAGCCTGAAGTAATTGCTAAACATGATGAAATTACTTTAGACATACAAGGGAAAAAGCATCAACCTCCTGCAGCATGGTAACAGTAGGGAAAATAAGCTTCTTTATACCTCTACCTTTCTTCTATGTGTCACACAGTTTATTTGCTCTTGGGACACATGGGTTGCTATGCATGGGTCCATCAGTCGTTGAATTGCAATCAATTTGTTTAGTTTAAGTCACAGAACAAGGTTTTTTTAAACACCATCACTAAACACCAAAATAAGTCATGCTTTGCCCAAGTTCTGGCTAAAGCTGTGGAAGGAACTCCACTCCACAAGGAAAGGATTACGCAGATTGGTTTTGGCAGCATCTCTGCAAGCACCGGAGGAAGAAGTTTTCAAGATCAGAACAATACAGGCTGGGAAAGAGACTGAAATCCAGCCAGCAGCACAAGTGGAGCCTGGGAAACAGAAGAGCGCACACAGAATCAAGTGTCTGAAGGGCCTTGTTGGGGTTTGTCAGCAAAAAGTTCTCAGAACAAATGCAGAAGCACCAGAACTGTGGTAGGACATAGGGAAAACAGCATTACAATTCCTCCTCTTTTCTGTTCTGCCTGCCACTGAACTCTTAAGTGGGGAAAAAATAAGCCAGTGGATCTGACTTTTAAATCTATAAATCTCTTTTCAGTTTGTTCTCATGGAATAGATCTCGGTAAGTCTACCTCGAAGGCTCAAGTCTCACTCCACTTGCAGAAATCCAGCCCTAGAGCATTGCTGGTGTGCCAGCACTGTACCCAGCCCAAGAGCCAGCTCCAAGAGTTACCCCAGTATGGCACAACACAGGCAAGGAAAAAAACTGTTTGTTCTGCAGCAGCCTGGAACTCAAGGGCTGCACTTCCACTTGAGCAGCAGCAACCTCTCAGCTCTCTCCATAGAGCCTTTCCACCCATACCTCAACTGTGCTGCAACTTCACTCTCCCAAAGGCTGGAGAAAACACTGCATTTTCCCCTTGTTGTCCACACAGATGGCAGCCCAAAGCTCAAGAACCAGAATGAAAATCAAACCTGCACTTCAGAAAGTTACCCAGGATAATATCCGGCAGCCCAACCCTCATGTTTTATCAGTGCTGAGCTCTTCTGAAGCTCCCACATTATGCTATTACACCAGCGAGAGTGCCAAGGGTCACCTTACACCCAAATGCTGCTATTACACCAGCGAGAGTGCCAAGGGTCACCTGAATCCCCAGTCAGCAGCAGCCCTGATCCCTGAGCAGGCTGCCAGAGGAATGGCAAAGGAGCAGATGAAAGGATTTGTACATCACAACAAACTAATAAACACCACTTTGGCCAGACCAAATAATTCCAGCTCTTGTGGATGGCATGGCAACAGGTTACCAAGGCCGTAGTAATGACAAGAGAGTTTTAAACCTGCACACAAGAGAGTGATGCACATCATAAGCCTGAAAAGGGATCTGCATCCATATTCTGATTGCTTCTGTGCATGAAAATCAGTGATTTGCCTGTCTCCTACTTTGTAGGCATGCCTTAATAGAATGTGACTGGATATGGCTTTAGTGATACATTTGCATTCAGAAATCTCATCCCTACAATACACAGGCAAGAACTGAGTTTTGGGGTGTGTTCTTTGTATAGGGTTTGGGGTTTTTGAATTAAGCCAGTATAAAATGGCAACACTGCTTTACACCAAAGGAGTTTTCCTCCTTTAAGCATCACAGCAGATAATTGGAGCCACAGGGCAAGAAAAAACCTCTTTGTTTACTATGCAAAATGTTTGCAGCTTAAGTGACACCCAGAGGATGAGTGATTCACACAATCATGAAGATTTTCCATGTTACAGTGACAGATGTTTCAAGGACAATAGTTTGAAAAATCCTGGAAAGATGCTTAAGCAATAAAGTTGATGCCTAATTTTTTCCACTTTAAATTTTTTTTCTTGAAGGCATAAGAACTTACAGCCATGAGACTGAAGTTTGGCCTCTAATTCCATGCTTCACTGCCAGTGCCCTTAAAGAGTAATAAACAAGCAAAATATTCCAGGTTTTCCATTAGGTTGGTATCTCATGAACCCAAGTTCCATCCTATTTTGCAGGGTTTTATCCTTGGAGCGTTTTCAACCGAGAAAACTCCTAAATAGCATTGTTACTTTTTCCTAATTAGACCATGAATCTCCAAGTTACCTCAGCCAGGATATGATCCCCCAAAATGTGTACAGTTATATTTTTTCATCGTTCCTGCTCTAAGGGACTTTATATGAGGCTCTGAGGCACACAGTAGCTGAGAACTGTTCTCTGCAGCACAAAACAATTTCTGGTACAAATAACTCCTTTATTTTGACTTCTTTCATTCAAACCTTCACTTGTTCCTAATACCTTCAAATATCCCATATCTCTACAACAATTGATTTCTCCCCAGGTCCCTCAATCCCTGCAAGATTAAACAGAGCCCATGCAGCCTAACACTGTGACATCATTACAGCCAATGTGCCCAAGGGTAGATTTGGAGCAAAACGGCCTTTTGCCAGAGCACAGGTATTTCCATGGAGGCAAGCTCAGTCTCCTGAAGCCCACCTCAGAGAGCACAGCATGCTGGCAGCATTTATCCCCTCATAAACCAGCAGTCCCCACCTATGGATGTCTGTCTGCTTTCCTTGGCTCTCCTTTAAAGACAGATTTACTCTGAATACCAGTGGAGGTAACCGAGCCATGTAAATAATTTATTCAATTACAGAAAGAGCTCAGGAGTGCTCTAATGCAAACTCCAAGGAGCTATTTTAAGTGTGGAACCACTCTCCTCCTCTTCTGTAATGCTGACGAACCAGTTGCCTCAATGTTCAATCACAGCTTTCTAAAGGCTCAGAAAATATATTCCTTTATAATGTGGCCACTAAATTTATTGCAGTCTTATTTTGAGCCATATGCAAAACAGAGACCTGCCAGAGATTCAAGAGTCTCTCCATATTAGAAAGATTAGAATACAGAAAGCTTCTAAATTAGCAAGAGGCTGTTCACTCCACACTGGTCTCACACCAGCTGGGATGAGACCATTTGAAGTAAGCCAACAAGCCTAACAACCTGCTCCCCAAAAAATTGCTTCACTTAAATAACCGTTTTCCAGATCAGCTTTCTTTAAAATCATGCACCAGACCCTAAGTGCCAGGGAAAACAAAACCCCCCGCATTTGAGGTTTTGTTGATTAAGAACCAAGGAAACACATCCAGTCAGAGTGCAGGACTTGAGTCAATGTTATCTTCGTGCAGACCTAAAACAGATTCTACACAAAGCCTGTGGCAAGGGAGAGGAACAAGAGGGAAAACCTGCACTTTTCACAGCAGATGGAGGCAAACAGATAACTGGGCAGGCAGCTCATTGCTCTGTGAAATATTTGGATTGTGTGGCATCCTTGCAGACCAACAGCACTAACTCCTGCAGATTCCTCAAGACATTTCAGTCCTCATCCTTTTAAGCCTGTTCTATGCCAACTAGCAAATTCCAAAACTAATTCCCTATAGTGTCTTCCTGAAATGAACCACCAAAACAGCTGCCTTTACATACAGCCCAAAAGAAATTGATTTCTTTGCCTGGAATTTAATTTTGTATTATCCATTACAACCTGGGCAGGAATTGCCAGCAGCACAGCAACAGAAAGAGCATGGCATGACATGGTGTTAGAGGGGTACCTGAAGAAAGGAAAACCACTGAGTAACTACTGCTTAGCAGATATCCTAAGAATTTGCTTGATACAGTCACATTTAAAAGGACAGTTCAAGAAATACACTGGTATTTTTTTAAAAAATAAATCCTGATGGTCAAAAGGTATTTTGCAATTTGTTGTTAGGGTACAGTTTCTGTAATTTAGAGCCATATGTTGGTTACTTCCCTTTACACCCTCCAAATCAGCAGCCTGTATTGAGATCACTGAGAACTTGCATAGTTTGTGTTCAGCTTCATTACAGGAGTCTGCACAAATCAGTGACAAGTTATTTAACGAAATTCAAGGGGGGAAAATAAAATCAAATGCTCACCATTATTTGGAGTTTGGATACACACCAAGCAGGAAGTTATCTCTCTCTATTCATTAATAATGCTCACTGAAGCTAGGCTTATACCTGCTCAGTCAATATGAGGCAACAGAAACAAGTTATTGACATTTTTTAATTTGACATCTCTGCTCACACAAAGAAAAACAAAGATGCAGCCATACCCTTTTGAAGATACTAGACACTGATGTGAAGGGAAAAAAAGCAGCTCTTTCCCTTCTTACACTGAGAGTTTTCCAGAATGCACATGAAATTGTGACCACCAAAGTCCTCCCCACTTTCTCTTACTCTATCACTCCAATATTACTCATTCCTTCATGTGGCATCAATAATACTGAGACCGCCAAGAAGCCATGGGGTTATTCCACAAAAAATATGGAATACTTTGTCTTCCTCTAAGCAGTTGCAAACCCATATATAAAAACCCTCAAAGCAGCAGTGAGGAGATAAGGGAAATGGGATCAATTCTCTATTCTGTAATGCTTTGTTTTCCCTGTTCCAAGATCCAGAATTACCTAATCTGACTATTTTGAACTTTTGCCAGAATCCATTCCCTGTCAGAAAGCTTAGAGTCAAAAAAGCCTTAAAGATAACACAAAGGTATCATTTAAAGTGACTTTAAATGTAACTTTCATAAGGTCTCTGTCTCATAACCCAACTCAAAAGGCCTGAGATGAGGGCAAGGGAGACAGAGTGTGTAAGCACAAGCACAGGATGGCACCTCAGGGGCCTCATCCCAGTTTTACAGCTCCACTTCCTACTTGTGCTGCATGCATTTCTTTTTCCTTAATCAAACTTATCTGCTTACACATTTTCTAAGCAAAGCACTTGGATTGCTTCTCTTCTCACCAGAAACAAGCCTATTTTTTCATGACATTTGCTCACAGCCAAATGAAATGTCTTTTCACTTGTAATAGCATAATAAAGAAGCCAAAGTTAGTGTTTGCATTCCCGCTCCTCAGCTGTCTCTGCATGCTTGTAATGCATTCATTGATTTGGGAGTAAAAGAGATTAATACTAATTGGTACAAGCTACAGCAAGGAAAACTGTGACTAGCATTAAGAAAACAAATATTTACAGCCACAGCAGCTAAGCACTGGAACAGACTGCTCAGCAAAGCTGGAAGATATTCCTGGAGATATTCAAAACTTGGCCGGACAAACCCCTGAATAATCGGATCTCACTTTAAAGCTAATCTTGGGTTGAACAAAGCAACCTCCAAGGCTCCCTTTCGATGTAAATTTAATGCCAGATCGAAGACCAGGTATTTATTGCCAGCTCACGTGCCTACAGATATTTGGAGATATATACCCAAAATCAATCTTTTCTTGCCAGCCTTGTGGAAATGAGGCATAAGCCATGCATTTCCATGCTGTTTGCTCAACCATCATCACTTGCCACTTCCTGCCAAACCTGAAATAACTTTGGAAACAACTGAGCCAACATCAGATAGCTTTGATAGAGGGCTCAGAGCTAATCATATTTCTAAGTGTTTCAAAATAAATATAAACATTTACACACACTGAGCAGTCACACAGCTGGAGGCAACCAGAGCACACTATTAAGAGTAGATGGCTCTGTCATTCAATGTTTTACAACATTGCTCTTTCCCTGCCTAAGGCCCTCATCCTGAATGAAATACAGCTGTAAAGAGACTGGCAGAGCAGGTTGGTTGCATCTCTGAGGCATGATGTAAGACAGACAGGATAAGAGCATCCCTGAGTACATCAAAGGAGTCCAAGGAAAAATATTGGGCAGGAGAAGGTGTATTTATTCCATGTATATATACTCATTTATCTCCTCACATGACGACTTCCCTTAAGACTTGCTGTGTCTTGGTAAATGCCTACAATTTTATAAAATAAAAAAACAAAACACTAAAAAAACTACTTTCTATAAAGAGTCCTGCTCAGTAAAAAAAGAAACAAGCAAAACCACTGCAATGCACACAGTATCTGTCAGCAGAACAGGTCCCTCCTTGTCACCAGGAAGGTCACAGGAGCACTTACCATACACTAGGCTGGTGCACAGCTTTTGCTGATTTTCTGTGTGGCCCACACTGGAGAAAAAAATACTATTTTAAACAAGTCATCCAAGAGGAAATCTTCAAGGTTCCTGCTCCTTCATGAGAAACTACTTTGTTGATAAGGGGGCCACAACCCAATTCACTGAAAAAGTAATCAAAAAGGAGATGAGAAGTATATTGGAGAAAGAAGAAGCACAGACAAGAGGCTCCTACTGTGCCCTTCCTTTAAAAGCTCCAAAATCGAGTGTTTCTTACGTCCAACAGACAGTATTTTACACAATATACTGGCAAAATGCAAAAGCTCTAAGAGCTGTCAGCCCCAGTGTATCTGCAGGAAGCATTTTCCACTGCAAACAAAGCCTCCTATAAATCAAATAGCAAGACCCATTTCACCACTGTTGAGAAGAGAGGTGCTCTGGGGTTTATACTTTACAAACACAAATCCATCCACACAAACAAGAAACTGAATGAAGGTTTTCCTTCTGCTGCACACAACTTTGAAGCACTTCAAGGTCATCTAAGTGTGACATTTTCTTTCAAATGGGGATTTGTCAGGTTTTCAACAAAACAGTGACTGGAGTCCCCACTTAAAAGAGAGGGTTCCAATTTAGGTGTGGCATTTCAGAGGTAAGATGTGACTTAAGCAATTTTAGATGTCTTTTCTCACAGCTTTTCTGTTTAATTAGTCCATTTTCAGCCTTTTGGACTCCTAAGTCATAGTCTTGTGAACCAGCTGGCACTGAATAACTCTGCTAAAGGTCATAAAGCAATTTTGCTTTTATCCCATCACCACAAGAAAGTTGTTACTGTGCAAAAATCATTGCTTTGAGCCCTCTCTTAGATCCTGAGCTCACTCTTCAGTAAGTGTTAACAATTAATCAATTAATCAATCTGCATTAGCTTACCATACAGCCAGGTCAGAAAAAAAACCTAGGAATTATCTGTTCAGATATATGCAAGCCAACAAACTCATTTGCTCTAGTCTACTGAGTGCTTAATTCACCAGTGAGATTCTGGCTAAGACCAATTTGAGCCAGCAACAAATACCTCCCAGCATTCTGTTTTTATTTCTATGAGATGTGTATTTGTCTCATCTAAATTGCGGAAAGAGGAAAAAAAAGGTCTCGCACTCTACACCTCTCTTCCCTCCAAAAAAAAAAAAACAACCCACTTTTTTTTTTTCAGAAATATAAATTAAGACAGACCCAAAAAATGTCAACAACAACAAAAAGAGTAATGTTTTCTCAAACCCCAGTAGATACAAGAAATTAAATAGGCCACAGGTATCATGTTGTCTTTTAACATTATGAAAAAATTTCAGTCCTTGATTTCCAAGTGCTTTGTTAATACACACTGTTTTAATTCATGTAAGTTAATCACAAAAAGTAATTTAATCTTACTTCTAGTACCAGTATATTAGCATTTCATTTTCTGAGCATTTGTTTCAGCTGGTTTTATATAACCATCTAGAAGAACCAATATCTCCTAACACTTTTCTAACACTTTTCATTCAAAACATCACATTTTCTTAGTCCCCACTGAAGTCTCCCCTCTCATTTTTCTCTGTCCTTATTTATTGAGCCAGGCCTCACAGAGCAGGCTAAATATCTGTCATCCTTTAAATCATTTCTTTTTTCAAAGTTCCAGAAGGTTGTAAGCTAAAGAATATAAGTCTCTTGTGGTACCACCAGACAGCCTCATGTATTTCACTGGAGCTCGTAGAGACTACTGAGTGGAAAACACATCACATACATCCAAACAAACAAAAAAAAAAAAGACCAGTCTGATTTATTACTCAACCACATTTTTCAGACTTTATATAAATGCATGCATTAAGTTTTTTCTACTCTCTGCCCAGAAAACGTTTTACCTCTCCTCTCAAAATAAAGCAGCTGTTCAGTGCTGGCATTGGAAATACATTTTGAGAGAGAGACTGCCATAAAACAATGTGGGATTGTCATGGTGAGTTCCCTTCTTCCTGACTTGCTTTCTCAGCTCTGCTTTGAGAAGGCAGAGCTCTTCCCTGGCACTTCTCTCCTCACCAGCCTTCCAAGGGGGACACTTTTTTTGCTTTATGTGACTGTAAACCCCATGGAAAATTGAAAGTGTTCCCTCCTCCTTCATCACTTTCATGACTTCCCATCTCTTCTGTCATTCCCTTCCCTCTTTCCTTTCTGCAGGTCCAGGAAACAGTCATGAATGAACAAAAGCATTTTGTTACAGCCTAAAATCTCTTTAAACTATAATTTGTGACTGCATATTAGAAGCCATAGAAAAGCTATTGAATTTGACCATCAGCCAGGAAAGGCCTTATTGATTATCTGCATTTACCTTTCAAGGAAAGCCACCTTTGTATTTCATGTCATTCTTTAAGTTATCATAAGTTCTTTATGATGGGGATCTATCAGGCTACATTTCTGCCATCATTTACTGTGAGAAAGCCACTGTTCCAGACAGCCACAGATTCTCACAGATTTTAAGAGTCATCATCATATTAGAGGTCATTTTGTCTGGCTGTTGAGTGCTCTGATGCCGAAAAACCACATGAGGCAGGAAGAGCTGTCCCTGAACTCGCAGTAAGCAAAGTGAAATACAGTTCTGGGCAGAGAAGAAGATGCCAGGTATCCCTACAGCCCAGAAAACTGCCACAGAGCAGAGATGGGAAAGACAAGGCTGGCAGATTCAGTGCAGTCCTAAAGAGGGAGCCAAGGATATAGGTGCTCCTGGATGGGCCTGCCCAGAGAAAATGGAAGGAAAACAGCAGGTAGTTCGAATCCTGTAAAATATTGATGACCCAAGCTAACAGTATCTAGTGACAGAGTAATTCTAAGACCCCTTGCAAAAAGGCTTTACTGAAGAGGCCTGTTACGATATGTTAAAGGCCACACATCTACCCTTCATGATCCCAAGGTCTCGGTAATGTTCATTAAAAGGCTGCATAATGTTGCTAGGTGTGATCTATCACAACCTACACCTGAACATGTACCTGTGTAACAAAGTACTTGTATAAGGCATCTGGCACTCTATTAAGGTCTGATTTCCAGCTATCAGTGCTATTGAAATCCCCTATACAAGATATTCTGGCAGTTTCTGAAGACTGAAGTTAACGTACATGATTTCCTGGTGGAGCACCTCTGTCTGTAGAGCTCACCATCAACACCAAATCCAAGAGATTTTTACCCTCAGTGCAGTGAAGTTGCAAAGGAGCAGGTCTGGCAGAGATGGATAATGAAAGCTCTTCTCTGCCTCTCTGCTATTTTTCCACACTAAGTACAGAGTGACTTCTACAAGCAATTTCCTAAGGAAATGTTACACCAGTGCCCTGTTTTCAATACCCTCTCTGCTGAGAAAAGCATGACAAAATGTGAGCATTTACAGAATTTGCTGTTGGGGGATTTATGAATTTATTCAACACTTAACTAAAAGCTTCTTCAGTTCTATTCAGCAGAGATCTATCAAATAGAATATCCATTTAGCTTTATCAAGTTCTATCAAGTATATTACATGAAGGGAACTAAATTACATATCTTCATAAAGCCAGAGGAACTGATAACAAAGGTGAGTCAACAGCTGAATTTGGCTTCATGCAGAAGAAGTATCAGTTCACTATGTTTTCCAGCTCAGTAAATATTTTTTTCCTTATCTATGCATGATTCTGGTGCCACTAAAATGATGGATAAGATGACAAAACTTGAAATCTCCTGTACACCCAATCAGAGTTCCCACATGGCATACAACCATCAACACCCCAGGAGTCATCAATTAACGTTTCTGCAGCTTTCTGAGCATTTTGTTGATTTAACAACAGCGATCCCAGAAAATGGTAAACCATCACTGACTTGCTGTGCTGAACCTGGACAAATACTTGTGCTTTTGCTTCCATTTTCACTACCCTAAAAAGGGCAAAATTCCACCTTTATTTGTGAAAGGCTCTCTCATGGGTTAAGGACATGGATAAAGGACATGTTTATTGCTAATTCAACAAATTAGGTGGAAGATAGAGATTAAAGTTCAGGAAACATCAGTCAGTCATTCTTAGGCAGACACAGAAAAAACATAAGTACTGTAAACCTACAGTGAAACTGCTTAAATGTTTAAAGTCTGGTTTGGGGCATGCCCAGAGTGCACCATTCCTATGGGAGCTCAGTCAGCTCTCCCAAATGGAATTTGCAACAAAATCTTCAGCGACATCATGTTCTGAAGTTGGCAGTGCATCTCTCTAAAGCAGGTATGACTACAGCTATTAAAAGTTTTGTTAACCAAGCACTGTGTTACCAATAAAATGTAACAGGCTCTCAGTGCAAAAGGTTCTGTCAGGTTCTGTTTTCTAGGTACTAAACCAAACCAGTACATTTGTGAATAACTCGCAGCTCAGGATGGATGTTGTTTCTCCCTGTTCTCTTCCATGAGTTTCTGTAACACATTTTCTGTTAACTGTTACACTTGCTAGAAAAACAGTGAGGAAAAAAATAAGTTTACAGAGTCTAAGATCGAAAGCAGTTTTTTCAGGCCAGCCATGGTGTTCAGCAAGGTTTTCATTATGTGAGCATCACATGAGACTGAAAAGCAATCAAAAATTGTTCCAGAAGGGACAAAAATATCTTAATTTCTTCCTTTCACTCAATCCTCAAGAAACTCGCCCACATTGCAGCTTTTAGTGGTTGTGACTTGACACTGTTTAACCCTGATTACAGCTCTCTCCCTGTACCCCCCTTTGCCACACTGCTTTCACCAGGACTGGCAGCACATTTATGGAACCAAAACACCCTCTCCTCGCATGTCCCAGTTCCCCTGTGCAAGCCAGCAAACAAATGAAGGTATGAAATATCATCAGGTCAGTGTTTCCCAGGATAACTTCAGGGCAATATAATACCCCCAAGACCCTAACTGCTGTGATATAAGGATAAAATCAAATCTGACTTCCAGAACTTAGAGAGGAATAATCCTTTGCTCTATATTGTTCTGTTCATTTCACTTCTCAATAATATTGGACCAAGCACTGACAGTATAGGAAATTGCATTATTTTCATAGACATACCCCCATAATCTCACAAGAAATTTTAGGGGAAAGAAGAGTGCAGTTAAGCACACTCAGAAGTCCTTTTATGGACAAAAGCTAATTTTGGACTTGCAGAAAAGGTTTAGACTTTACCAGAGAAGCAAAGAACAAAACTTCCAAACAGCAAATTGGCAAGGTCACTTCTTTTCCAACTTGCCTCTTGAATGGCTGCTGTGAAAGCCTGTTACACTTGCACTCAGAGAATGCTGAGATTACAGCTCCCACAGAAAAAAAATGTCCAGACCTTTCCAAATGGAGAAATACAACAATTACAGACAGACTCTGTAGAAATTGTCAGTCGACTGCAAATGCACTCAGCCATGGAGTCCTCAGAGCTCCTCTGGTAGAGTGCTCTGACCAAAGCTCAAACTTCACTCCCACGTCTTTAACGCATGGTGCAGCCTGACTGCTATTTCCAATATGAGACTCAGTAACAAGCGCCTTAAAGCCTAAACTGCCTCCAAGTCTTCCAGTGGAGCTCTTGTGTACCTAAATCCACAAGGACTACAAGACAGTGTAAGAATAGGTTTTGGGACAGTTTCTCCAGTGTTGCAGTCAACATACACAGGATTCTCAATAACATTTGGTAACTGATTCAAGCCTGTACACCCCCTTCCTGTGTCACAGGCCCAAGGCACTTGGGCAGGCAGCCCCTTCCTGCCTCTTGCTCATCAGGACTGCCAGGAAAGCATCAGCCACTGTACTGGAATACATCCTTTGAAAAGATTGGTTTCCCACCACTGGGAACAGAAATGAGTTTCAGAATAGCTACCAAGAGATACCAGGGCAGTCCCAGTCTGCAGAGCCTTGTTGGTGAAAGAGATCTGTTGAAGTGATCACATCACGCAGCAAACCACACTGCTCCAGGGAGCAGGTTTTGTACAGCAACACAATATTTTACAGAGCAGAACACTGCAGCTGGAGGGAAATCACTGTCAGAAGCAACAGTGGACTTCCAGTCCAGCAGAGAAAGATTGGGCTCTACAACACAATTATGCCTCTATCCTTTCTAACACCACTTGCTATTTCAGACTGAAAACACAGACTGGATATTCAGAACAGTGGCTACAGAGTGAAAAAAAACACAGATTTTGATGTGGTCAAACTTGATTGTATTACACCAATTGGCTGCAATGACAACTTTAAATGCTACCAATACCAGGAAAAATACCCTAAAGCCAATCCAACCAACGCTAAGATAAGACATTTCTGTCTACACAAGTCTCCCTTCTATGAGTTTAATGTTCTCATTTTAAAAATTACAAGTCCCCTGCCTCAGGATACTTGAAAAGCTTTATGCTATTGACTATTTGACCTTTCCCTTGCTTTTACTGGGGAGGCTGAGTTGACTGACTTGAGGAAGGGACTTCAAAACCCAAACTGTTCAATTGTCAGGCCTTCAAAAGTAAATTTGTCCTGAGCAAGCAGCCCGTGGAGAAAGAAGGGAATTCCTCTGGAGAGCAACAGTGGCAGTTTTTAGCATGTGTGGACAAACCTCGATGAGGCTGTTCCCGCTGGCAGTTATGAATAGAATTTAGTCTGTTCATTTGTACCTGGTGTGGTTGTTACAGGCCAGGTTCAGTGTCCTGCACCAAGAGCTGTGGGCACCCTCAAATCTATAAACAAGAAGGAAGAGACAGACCTGCTTCTGCTTCAGATCCTTGCTGTCCATCAGTTCAGCACTGCTGCAGGCAAGCGCATCCCAGAGTGCAGTGAGGTGGGATACCTCTCCTCATCCACTGTTTCCAAGAGTAGGAAATGGCAGAAGGCTGCTTAAAACAACTTCTTGATCATACAGCCTTACAAACCACTGCAAATATTTACCAGAAAGGTCTTGTTCACCTCCATACACACATATATCCCATGCAAATAAAAAAATTAGAGGGCATTAGGGAGGAACAAATACACATTCAAAGCTTTCCTTTATTTGCATTGATTTCTGTTTTGTTTTTCGAAAAGGTTTAGGCATGTCTTCAACTAAAACAGGTTGATCAACACTGCCCCATTTTCTCCTCTCCCCAAGGCAGGACCAGCCACATCTACAACACTCCTGACAGACTGTTCTCCACTGAATGGCTTACGCTCATCTTAGCTGAGTTCAAACTGCTCAAGGTCAGTCCCAAGAGGCCATTAATTAACAGCCTCCTGACTAAATCAGCACTTTCTTGCATAGAGAAAGTTTTATAGGAAGAGTTTGCAGTTTTAACCTGTGACTCAGCAGGCAGGCATGGGGAAGACAAACTACCCTGCTGGCCAAAGAGGTAAGTGGAGGGAAACAAAATCTGGCATCTGGGTAGGGGATGGGCAATTTAATCCAGTAACTGGCTGCCGGCAGTGACAGTCAGGAATCCATCACAAACAGGGCTCCCTGCTGGCTCCCAGAAAAAGCAGCTGGGAACAGTGTGAGCTACACTCCCCATCTGGTTTAAAACTTAGCCATAGACCTCTGCATGAACTTGGCTTGTTATCTTCTCAGTGTCATTTGTAGTCATGGTTTCCACAGTGCCATGTAACAGCAAGTTCTGTAACTTAATCACATCATGACAGGTTTTTCCTCTCATTTTGTTTCTAAACTTCCTACCTGGCAACATTGCTGGAGTCCCCTGGTTCTTCTAGTCTGAGAACAGTAAATAGTGATGACTCCTCCTGGTCATTCAACAGTTTGTAGTCTTCTCTCATCCTTCCTTCCCACCTGTCATTTTCAGTCTCTAGGCAGCACATACAGTCTACAGGTCACCATAACATCAAGGCTCCAACTGCACGTGGACTGAAGCAAAGTGTGACAAGTGATCTCTGGTTTAAATGAAGTGTTCACTCGAGCCATGCCTGCTGTGAGGGCTGCTTGGATCCTCATCTGCAACACAAGAGCCTGATAAGACACATGAGACAAACAGAAAGAGGCTTCAAATAAATACATCAGCCTGGAATGAAGGTGACACAGTAGGTGCTAAGCCAAGGCAAAACACTACATGAACAGTTTAAATAATTAGCCAATCATTTTGACTGGGTTTTGTTTCCTCTAGCCAGGGGATGCCTTTGATGGATCACAGTGTATTTTTACTCACTGTAAATGGCATTTAAGAGGTGATTGCTCTGTTATGCCCTTAAGGTTAACAGATGCTTTATACCCAGCTGCATTGGACAATCGCTGTGTATGCTCCTCAAAGCAGCAAGTCAGATTACCTGCAGATAACAGCATCTATAAAATGTTTTAACATCTAGAAATATGAAGCAGGAAGGAAAAGGAGAATGGGTGTAGGGGGGAAAAAAAACCCCAAAAACCAAAGCTAAAAACGCCTAGCATCATTCATCCCTTCCCAGGTCACATCAGTAATGTCTCTATCACTGCTCAAGAAAATTTTGGCTATGTCCACTAAGGAACTACCTGAGAGAGACCATTTCAGGTGAGGTCAACCTGTGGGACTGCCCATGCTGCAAGCAGTGCTGCTGAGATGGTGAATATGATGAAGTGCAAGCAGTGACAAAACACTGGCTCACTGAATTTGTTAGGAGCAGTGGATGGCCATGGTGTAAAGTCAGTTCTCTTGCTAAACTGCCACTGCTGAAACACATCAAAAATGAATGGGGATCTTTTTTTTTTTTTTCTTATTTTATCATTCATATTTCCTCTGTGGTGCCAGCACAGTCAGGATCTAGAAACTCTTAATTTTCCTCCAGTCATCCTTATGACCAAAATATTGTTTTCTGAAAGTAAACATAAAATGGAAGAAGGGTGAGCAGAGATAACCAGGTAAAGTAGCTAAAGCTTTAGAGGCTTTTCCCTGATTTAATGTTTCTGCATACAAGGACAAAGCAATCAGTGTGAAAAAACAGAGCATGTGATGAGTACTTGGCAACTGATAGAGAGCAAGACTTCCAATGACATTTCCACTAGGTTTTAGAGATATTACTGTGCCTTTTAGGCTTCATTATCTGCAGTAGCCGCCTCTTATTGAAGGGGGCTTTTAGAACAGGAAGGGTAAGAGGAAAGTACATTTACTGCAAACTGTGTGGAAATAATCAGCTACACCAGTTGGCTTTTACCTCTTCCCTTCTTTCAGGTTCCCTCACTGTCATGACACTTCACAGACGTGTGTAAGAATGACCAAGACTTGGACATTTTGTTCTACCATTCTGTTACCTATTGAAATTAAGGCTAGAAGTAGTCAAAAAATTAAAGCTATCAGATTATTCTGTGGTTGAAATTCTATTTGTATATGCTCTAGCTCCAGGAGGATTTATGAGCCCATTTCTCACACGTATCAATAGAAAATTACTTGGATTATTTTTTTTGTGGTAGCAGACCTGATTAATTTTTGTCTTATAACTTCCTTCCCCTCTCCTGCTCTAAGAGTTTGTCACATCCTACAAACACCACCTCTGTTACCACAACTATTTGAAAGTAAAAAAATTCAAAACATATCTTTCCTGTCCTTTCCATCCCACAGGTTTTTCCTGCTAATTACACAGTTATTTTCCAAAATATCCTCCATAGCCTTCCAATTTCTTTGGAGAAAGCAGGGCAGTTATGCTGGTGCTTGAATGGTATGAAATAACACCCCAGACTTACTAAGACCTGGCAGCAATTCAGGGACTGCAGGTTAGAAATCTCTGTAAATCAAATAATACCGCACAGCAAAATCTGTTCTGCCCAAGTGTAAATACATGAGTTGAACAAAAACACATTTTCTCATTTCTCATAACTACAACTGGGGAGGAAAAGTGGATATTGTCTATGCTCAGACTGCAGCAGGTAAATGCTTAACATTAATAAAAATGTCATGTGCATGAACCCAGCTTCTATTTCCAATAAAGTATTTGTTCAATGCTCTCTCATTTCATAGTGGACACAAGATTATATTAAAAGATTCTGAAAACATAAAAAATTCAATTGTCTGACTCATGCTTTAAGTCAAGGAAAGCAGATAAAGCAATCTGCAAAAGGTACCAAAAATAAAAGTTAAGGAAATGATTCGAGAGAAAATTTGAGCACCACCATGGCCTGGCATGAGATTAGTTGGAACAACAGCACCATCCCCTGCCCACACGGCAAATGGCACAGGCCTGGAGAAAATGACACTCCTGTCCCATTCGGGAAATGGCAATTCAACTCACTCCATGGACACACATGGAGTTGGGAGCAACTGGAGCTGTAACTACAGGCACTGAAATATGAACAAGGCTTTCCACTTCGCTGTTTGTTGATTATAGCAACACTTCTTGAAGGCACAGCTAGAAAAAGCCTTGTGTGGTTTATCTGCAGACACTCCATGAGGTTTCCATGTTTCTGCAGATGCTTTTTGTTGGGACAGGAACAACATAACCACATGCTAAAAGCTTTACTGAGATAAAGAGGTGAAGCCCTTCCATTTTCAAGTCAGCAATGCAATGTCAGGAGGAACTACAGACACTGGGCAGGTGAGTTACCCACAAAGTGCTGTTCAGTCCCATTTCACATACCTGTCCCAGGCAAGCTATTGAGTGGCATTTCCAGAGGACACCAGAAACACCCCCAACACACCACAAAAGTTGTGGCCCACCACTGCTCACCGTAATGACTCACCAGTTCTGACTTCTGGATTAATTCTACACTAAATCAAAAAAAAGTTATTGCTTAGGCTCTCCATGCATAACATTGCCTTGTCCATAAATTACTGCTTTCAGCACATACTTGAGTAATTGGATGCCCACAGCAATTCCAGCTGTCAGAGTTAAAGTGGGATAAAGAATCAATATGAATAGCACTTATCATGAAGCTAAACCAAGAAAATCATAATTTTGTATGCATCAATAACAAAATTGAGGAAAAGAAATCAGGTAAGGAAGCTAATAATTCTTTCCCCCATACACTGTGTTCAACACTGTGAAGAAACACATCGTGATTAAAGCAAATAAAGAATATCATACTTCTAGCAGTAAAATAGGAGCCCCTATAACATTTTCCTGTGGGAAGAAGGGAAAAAAAGCAGGAAGGGACAGCAGGTCTTCAGATAAAACCAACAATATTGTACTTACTGAAGTTTGCTTTAAAACAGATTCTTCATAGGTAAATAGGGTTGATTTTAGTGCTCATGCTCCAATCTTTGCAAATTGACTTTGCAAAGGGATTGATATAACTTCTCAGCACTTCTCAAATGTGACAAAATGAACAGAATGCAAATTTACCTGACTCACAATCAGAGGATGGAGAGAAAGCCAAACACACCAATGATTAACTATTGCCACAGAGGAAGCAATTAATTCACTGGCAGCTGTAATTTAAAGCTCTCTTAGGAATGTACTGTATTGAAGACTCCAAATTTTGTATTCCTAAAGGGATGTTACACAGTAAATATGAGAAATGTTGCAATTCAATTAACTTCTTCACATTTTAATTAGACTTCTTAGAGTAAGAAAGGTTCTTAGACTTTTTTTCTCTGCCTAATTACTTCAAAAGGGAAATTCAAATGCTTCTGTCCATTTCCATCTTAAAACTTGCTGCAGATGACTGATATTTTACTGACCCCTAACAACTCCTGGCCAGGCTCACTACTTACAAATTCTGCAAGTAACTTAAATCATTCCATTTAAATCATAAGCATCAGGTTTGTGACACGGGTCAGCCTCTGCTGGAATAGCTTCACATATGAACCAAAATCTACCAAAGAACTGAAAAACAGATCATGAAGATCAGACAGTGTGTTTTTGTGCATGTTTTTGCCTTGGCAAATATTACATCATTAAAAAAACCTCACAAACCCAACACAAAAAACCAAAACCACCAAAAAAGGCTCCTGTTATCCCAAGGTATTTCCAGGCCAGTGGTCATGCCAAGCCTGCAGTGTGTGCAGCTGGCCACGTCTTTCCTGCATGAGTAGCTGTAAATTAACAATTCTTGCTAACACATGTGTAAAGGCTCCACAAAAAGCAAAACTGACAAATGCTGACAATTCATTTCAGGAACAGGAAGAAAACAGTCTGAGCACAATATAATTTTTTCTTCTGCATATTTTACACTGAAAGCAATGCATTTAGTAGCAAGAGCTCATGACAGTACTAATTCTGAATAACAAAGTAAAAAATTAAAACTTTACATTTATTCAATATCAAAGTTTTAAAGCTCTTAACCTGTGAAGAATCAATTTCAGGAGGACTATTAAAATGTGCAGTTTCTGCAGCTGATGTGACTGACTGATAAGCCAAGTTCAGAGCCATGGTGTTCAGACCTTCCATGGCATGAAAGAGAAGCCTCTTTATTCACCTTCATACACATCAATCTGATTTTCAGAGCCAGTCAGAAATGCTGAACTAAAGCAGAGAATTCAAGGCAGCCCACAAAACAGGCTGGTGCTTCTCTAACCCTGTGCTCTGCTCCCTGCTAACCTAAGGGGAGGGGATGCTGCAACTATCCTCTTTTCTCCCAAGATTCCTCAAGAACAGATCCCTGTCTTTCCATCTCTTCTTCACCTGCTTCCATCCCAGACATCCTTGACCAGTCCTAGGGTGTAGCACATCTGCTGTACCTCGGCCTCGCACAGCAACTCTCCTTCCTCCCTCCAGCTTTAGAGGAAAAGAAAACACAAAGCAGCACAAAATGAGAATGCAATGCCCAGCAAGTACCAATACTTTGGTTTTCTAACTGTACTGAACAGCAGGATCACCACAGCATCCACATCCTAGGCTAGACATCAAAGTGCAGAGCTGCAAAACACCACAGATACTTCAAAACCTCAATAATGGTAGGAAATACATACACCAACAGTCTGAGGCAGTGGAATTATATCAAAGGGTAAACAGATTAAAAACATTAAATTAGATTAAAAACCACAAACACCTGTGATGAGAGGGGAAAAATTTATTGGTCCTTTAGATTTCCAATGATTCCTTGTAATATGTTCAGTAAATTCATTCAAATTATTACATAGAAAGGATTTCTGCCACGTTAAAACTAGCTTAACATTCGGTGGGAATGGAAGGAATAAAAGCAAAAAAGGATAATCGTCAGTTTATTGTGAAATACATGATTGTTTTCTCCTATTTCAGCAAAACACATGTAAAGAACTGGGTTCTGTCCTTAGCACCCACCTTCCACAAAGGTGACTCTTGCAGATCACAGAAGGCACTTGAAATTCCTGGAAGCTGGGATGTGGGGAAAAGACAAGGGATAACAATGCGCTCATTTTTCCTAAGTGCAATCCTAATATAAACTCAAGCAGCCACAAAGCATTAGGATACAAAACCTCAGGCAGACATGCTAATGAAGGGCTGCAAAGCTGGAGTACAACGAGTGCTGCGTGGCCCCTGCCCCTCAGTCGTCGTCCCCGCCGCAGAGCAGCAGCAGCGCTTTCCTGTAGTCCCCAGACGTGTCTTTCTGTCAACACAGCACAGCAGCACCCTGAGTCACCAGAACAGCTGCCAAGGAGGGCCCCAGCCCGTTACACATTCATCCCACCCACAGGAAATCCACACAGATGACTCTCCCCCTCAGGAATGACACAAGGAAACTCTCCGCCTCTTACATGAGAGCTATATTTACACAGACAGACTGCCAGAGATAAAAAACCTCCAAAAGCTTTACTAGAAAACAGACCTGCTTGTTGAACATTTGATGCATTTGTGTGCAGGGGGAAGTCCAAAGGAGAAGCCCAAAGCAGCACCAAAAGCAACACCCTATATGTGAGCAAAGTGCACCTGCCACTGCCTAGAAAGGCACCAGCCCTGCTCCCTATAATCAATGGGGAGCTCTGATACAAAATCCACAGATCAGCTGTACGGGTCTGACAGGCACTACCAACAAGCAACTCCACCCACCCTAGTTAAGGGAGCATAATGTCAGGAATGACAATAGAAAATCATAAAAAGTAGGACTTTCAAAATAAAACAAGAGGGGGGGAAAAAAAGCCTTTTAGCTTAACTTTGCAGCAAGAGCTGGCTCTGGATTCCTTGCTGGCTCCTTCCCATCCACCACTCAAAGGCAATTATGACAGACTGGTTCCACAGTGAAACCCTTTCCACTTGGAAATGCTGCAAAGGGTTCCACACCACAACCCAAGATCTAAACTTCAACCTCCTAACTCAGACTTCCAACCCCAGTGTTATTTCTCTGAAGCCAGCACTCTCTCTGAAGCACTGGACAATAAGGAACCCAGACAAGGACAAGGAAATGATGCAGTAGCTAACAATGGTGTATGAGTAATTGTAATTTCAGAAAACCACATCATCTGCCCTAGTGAACACTGGAAGGAAACCCTTTTCCATAGAAAGTGCCCCCACTTAAACAGTTGCAATGTCAAAACTGAAGACAAACCACCATCAATCTCAGAGCCCAGTATCACACCCACTCTCTCCCAAAAAACTGAGAACAGTGACATCTCAATCACCTCTGTGTTCCCTGAGAACAGAACAGTAATGTTACCTGAATCATTTGATACAATGATTTAGCAAAATTCTTTCTGAATTCTCGTCTAATATCCAAGAGATCAATTTCACTTCTTGAAACCATGACTCTGATCAGGGTGTCATCATCAGTGCCAGCCCCCTAAAGAAAAAAGATCAAATAGCATTCAAATAGGAGTTTATTCTGGACAGATGTTGCAACAAAACATGAAATACAAGCAACCAGGATACAACATGAAAGCAACAAGTGGCATCTCAAACCAATCCTGCATTACAGTTCAGCTCCAAAACAGAGAATATTTGGGACAGTATCATGAGACATTCACACTGCAATGTGGAGAACAGAGGGCTGACCATGCAGGGTGCTCTAAACCCTGCATTTCTACCAAGTGTCATATGCTCAGGCCTCTTATTTCACATTTCATCTCAGGCTTCAACTGTGAATGCCCACAAACTTAAAAGAACCCAGTTTCAAGCTTACACAGTAGCACAGCTGCTCACCACAATCAGAATCACATGTAAATCCCCTTTCAGTGGACTCTGAGGCTGCAGAACTGCAGTCAGTTCTAACTGGGCACCTCAATCTTAGCAGTGGCCAGTACAAAGGAACATCATACAGCAAGACACAGCCAAAGAAACTCATTCCATGAACTCTCCAGCTGTTTATTATGGGGGCAAACTTCACAAACCTTTTCCAGCCACACAAACATGCCCCACTCTGTTCATCATCTTCAGTGCTTGACACATTTCATGTTCCTGTGCAGACCAAGGCCCTGACCCCTCTGCTCAGACAAGGCAGACTCCACATAAGCTGAAGCCATACAAACTTTCACGTGCTGACCTGCAGATGCACCTCAGGGAAGGACTCAGCAGAGCCCGCACGATCTTCTTCAGCCTAATGTCCACTCAATTCTTCTGAGTGCAATAGTCGCAGATTACACCTAAAAACGCCCTAAAGCTGCTCAAAAGTTATGCCATGAGTCCGGTGGTTTCTGAGGAATAAAAGCCAAGCTCTGCCCCACCTAATCATGAAAGCAAACTCTGCTCAGTGCAGAACCTTGTCATGCCAAACGGATAAATTAAAAGCACAAACTCCTCTGTCAAAGTAATAATTGGCAAAAAGATTTCTTATCTGAAATTATTTTCTCATCTTAATGATTTTTATTTATATTAAAAAAAAATGAAGGATCTCTCCAGTATGATACTGTCTCCAGTAGACATTGGTCAGGCTTCTCATAAATGAAGTGTATAAGAATCCAAAGCCTATAGGAAAATTGCATTCTTTAAAAAATAAAAATTAATAAAGAAGAAAAAAGTCATCCTCCACAGACAGCTCAGCCTACTGGTACAGTATTTTGTATTTTTCACCTGAATCTTATTCTACATTGGTATCTATAAAAGCAGTAAAGGACTTTTAAAAATTAAGCTATCATTTTGTGTCTCATCACTAACTCTCAAGCTGTCACCTCATCAAGTGACAAACACTTCAGGGCTTTCCAGCAAGGGGAAGGGAGGAATTCCTCAGGGAAGCTGATAGGAGTCTGTTTTCAGGCAAGTTATCTCTGGTTTTATTAATATTACTGGGAGTTAAAAATTTCAGTTTTCCCTGCTTATCTCTTCCCATCTAAGAGGAGGTGAAGCCAACAAACATCAATGCAATTACTAATGCAATTCCTGTGCATAATCTTTTGTAGTGGTTTAAGCCTCTCCTTTTCTCTGCTGAGTTTCTTTTGCCTCTCAAAACAGGATGGAGATAATAACCAAAATGTGTTTCAAAGCTACTTAATGCCCTTGGTTTGTAAATACTCACATCCAAATCAAAGAGCACTAATTTGCACAATTTACAATTCTTTCCTTCCTCAGTACATCCACCACCTGAAGACACTGGAGTTTAATCAGCTGCAAGTGCCCAGTGGATCTTGCCAGACACTTTCCAACGTAATAACACCAAATTAGAAAACAGCAGATGAGATTGCAAGAGGCCTATGGTCTGACAAACCTACAGTGAACTCCAAGGAAACTTTATGAATTGTTTGCATCCTCTCCTAAATCAGCATTCCCTGAACCTTTTGCAGATACTTAGTGATACAGTATCCTGTCAGCATTTACAGTGCCAGAAGAAATTAGGAACAAGCTAAAGGAAGAGGAAGTGTAGCTGGAGGAGATGGAAAGTGACCTAGGGAGAGTATTTACATACCTTCATGGAATAATACAGGGTCTCAGCAAAATAGGCAGGCACACTTCGAATGCATTTCACTGAAAAAAGCCAAATTATTGAATTATTGGCTGCTATTAAATACAGGGCAACCTCTGATTGTCAAGACAAGGTATGTGTCACAGGATCATTCTGTCCAGGGCTGTCACCTGGTCTGTTCCTCTGTTACAGCTCTCTGGGTTCTGGGATTTAAAACAAACCATTTATTTCTGATAGCAGAGAGACTTAACTAGTTAAACTCCACAACACTGTCCTGGATGAGCTTGCAGGAACACAGGTGAAGGCAGAGATCGGTCTCACCTCTGGCAGAGGTGCACATGACCAAACAGAATGCAGTTCACCACCTCTTCTCTAGACATAAAAATAGATCCCAGGTGATTACCTTCCTAAAGGAACCCTGTTTTCATGCCAGTCTCTGTGACAACTGCAATTTAAAGAGGCCTTGGAGTAAGCAAAGGCAGCCAGTTCTAGGTGTGATAGGACTCAATTACCCACTGCCAGAAGCAGCTTCTCCAAATCACCAGAGGTCTCCCGGTCAATGGTCTCTTCAATCTGGAAGCCAGAAATGGTCATGTACTTGTCAAACACTGCAAAACAAAGTGTGCTCAGTCAGTGAACAGCCAGCATTCCTGCCAGTCCCCCTCAGTTCAGGACAATGCCACCTGTGTGTCACTATCCACAGTTCAGGTGCTACTGGCCACTCAGTGTCCTATTCTGAGCAACAATTTCCCACCATACAACCCCCTCCCTGCACCTGGAAGGGACAGCCCTGTGCATTATTCCCAATGGCCCGGACAGCTTGGTAAAATAGACTTATGGAGGGCATGGAGGGCAAGGGAAAAGGTCTCTCTATCAGCAGCTCACAAAGCATGCACCTCAAAATGGGCTCAGCTTTTCCAGGCTGCATTTCAGGCAGAAGCTTTCAGGCCCTCATTAACCACAGTACCTACCCCTCCTCAAGTGGGAAACACTGCGGGTTCCCAAGATGGTGATGAACTTTTCTTCATCTGTTCCCCATTTCAGCTCCCCAGCTCTGAACAAAACCTGTTATGAATTCAAGAGACCAAAACATCAGCATTTGTTTTGTGTCCACACAGCCTGTTGGTCTCACTCTAAGGAGCATTAAATTTACTAATAAGCTATAGCTGGAGGGAAAATAATGAAATAAAGTTGCAAAAACTGAAATTGACTGTGAAGGCATTTCCATAAGTAAAGCAGCTTCAGACCCTGAAACTGACTGTGCATAGTCATTTTCATAAGCCTGAAGTTTTCTGAAACTGTGACAATACAGCAGACAAAATCTAGTCACAACACTGCCTTTCCTGCCCTTTCCTCCCTTCCCTTTTTCAAATCAGAGTAGCAGAACTTTCTTATATAATGGCTCCTCAACAGCAGAACCACACCAACTTAACCCCAGAGGAAGTTTTCCAAGAAGGAGGGGAAGACGGATCTAGAAGCTCTCAGAAACAGGGCTAATAAATCCTCAGTTGTCTGAAACCAGATTTTAATCATGGTTTCAGCACATTCACGGCTTTTCAAGCAAGTCTGTCTTTGGAGCAAAGACCCGGGTGGATTTTCAGCATCAGGAAAGTAAAGCACTTCAGAGGTTGGAACGAGCTAGAGAAGGGAAAAAGATGAGAAGGAAAAAAATTTGGAAAATGAAACAAGTTCTTTTTCCTGACAGTCAGAAAACTTCACCTTTTTCCAAACTGCATGCTAAATACTCTGTAAGGAGAAAAGTTGTACATACTGTAGTATATATACTCTTTTTAATATTAATGGTGCAGAATAAAAAAGGTGGAAGGGAAAAAGCTCTCAAGGCACTCACTGCATGGGTATTTACTACAAATAATATATGCTAAGCCCTCCAAGTGATTACAGCACTCTCCCTCCAGCAGCAAATGAGAAGTCTCAGAACAGCATTTAGATATACCAGCAAAAGATGTATTTAGAGATACTGGAAGTTGTAAACAGCACTTCATGTCAGCTTTACATTTTACCCTGCCTTGCCACTGGGCAACACACAAAATGTACCTCCTCAACTGTACAACTTTAAAAAGTGATATTCACAAAATCTTTTCAAAAAAGTCAGACTTCCTCCTTTAGGCATTCTCAGAAAAGTCTCACAATTGCTTTGAATTAATATTTATTAATTGTAGACACAGACAAAAAAATTAAAAATCACCACTGAGCAAAAAGTTTGCCTTCTAATGTATCAAGTCCTTTCCAGAATATATGATTCAAGAAAAACATTGGGAAGCCACAATACTCCTAACATTAGCACAGTCATGTACCTCAGTTCTGACAATAGCCATTAGAAAATGACTGAATCTGTTCCAGCTGTGTTGGGTGGTGAATGGAAACTCCATTGACTCAAGGTCCCAGCTCAAGCTAAATGTATGCAGCAAACCACAGGGACTGTTTGGAAAACCAGGACCTTTTCAATAGCTGGGTTTGGTGCCTCCTGAATTTAGCTGCTCATTTAAACCCAATTAAAGAGGCCAAAAGGAATCTATCTACCAACTAGGGCCAGTGCTTCGTGGGTTTCCTCAATTACATAGACCCAGCTAAAAGCAAGACTGAAAATGACATGGAAAAGTCTAGTTCAGGGTTCAAACATTTGCCCCTCTAATTCTCCAGCTTGAATTTTCACAGGAAATTAACTTTAACAGCAGAACAACAATGCTTTCTGAATTTAAGTGACAAAGGATAGGCCTGTACCAGTAAAACATATTTTGCCAGTCTGTCTCTCCATCTTGCTGTGCTATCAGGAGAATGTTTTATTTAATTAATCCCTGTATTTCTTCCATGTCAACAGGAAACTTATGAGAAAAAAATGTCTCATGCAGAATTATCTGAAATAACTGAGAAGAAAAATTTATTAAATGAGTTGTAACCAAACTGCTGAAATATTGACCATCACTCCAACAAAGCAAATGGCACCCAGCAGGAGACTGTCAAGGACACCAATGAACTGCTGGCATTCCTTGCCATCCAGGTTTAGGGAGCAGTCATGGACAAAAGTCAGAGAGAAGTCCAAGTCAGGTATTAAGGAATGAACTGTTTAACATCTGAGTTTTCCAACAGTGGGTCCCTCAGCACCACCAAGCCTCAGCAATAATCCTCTCTTCCAGTGATCTGTTTCATTCAGGCCACTCATTAAGTAATAAGCAAAACAAGACACACTTTACCCTGAAATGTGAAAGTGCCAGAAATTTTGATCAATGTTTCAGGTTTTGGCACTACTTTGGTCCAGAACATACAATAGCACATGAAAACATATTAAGAAACACAGAGAGAAACTAAACAATCGGTCTCTGACATTTGAATTCTAGCTGCACACCATCTTTGCAAGGTAACTTGCAAATGCCCCAAAACCCAAATCATTCACCCACCTGAGCATCCTGCTCAACAAGAGCTTCATCAATTCCAACATCAGGATCTCTGTTTGCCTAGACAGAAATTCAGAAGCTGTTAAACTGAAGAATTGAAAGATAAATAAAAAAAACTTGTTATATTGAACCTGCAAGTTGCTGTGAGAAGTCAACCCCTAGTGCATCTTCTCCAAAATCACCTTGTTTTTTCCCTTTTGCTTGCATGTGTCTGTATGAAATAAAGGTCCTCTTCCCATTTTGCCCTCCAAACCCCACATAGCAGCACCTGCTACACCCACAGGCACCACAGAAGTTTTTTGACTCAGTGATGTGGAAATGACACAGAAGAGAGCCCAAGGCAAGTGAGAAAAAGTGATTCAGCTCCTGAGCCAACCCTGCCTAGCAGGGCCCTATCCAGAACCCAGCTTAGTAAGCACAAAGTGACAAGTGCACCTAGAAATGCAAGTCACCACACAAAAGGACACCGACCTGCAGCAGCACCACCAGCAGCCTCTGGAAATGGCCTGATGTTTCTCCTGTGATCTTATCCTCCAGGTTGGCTTCATACTCTGCAAAACAGCAACACCCACTCACCACCCTACAGCCTCTCTTGCTATTTTGAGGGGAAAGCAAGGAAAAGCAAAGACTTCATTTGGCTCACATCTCATAGAATCATCCATCAGAAACATCTTTCGCAATCAGAACATACTTTGCTTTCATTTATAACCTACCACTACTGTAAAAGAGGTGAAAATACAGCACCTCACACCTCATGTCAGGAGCAGATTACTCAAAATATTTTCAAGTACAACATGACATGCATGGATTCAGCTCCTTAAAGAACTAAAGAAGACACAGATAGGAAGTCATGCTGAAATATGGCATTCTCACTGTACAAAAACCATGAGCCCAAAAACATCCACTACTAATAAATTTTGCCTTTGGAGACTCTGGGTTTGGGCTCAAAATTTGTTAAGACATGAGAATTTCTTGTGTGGTATTCTGCACAGAGGTAAAAGAAATCTGTGGGAATAAACACTACCTTAAAAAAGAACCCCATGATCACAGGGTAAAAGCACCTACTCCTGTGGAAACCAAAAGCTGCAGCTGCTTTAACACAAGTGCACCTGAACAGAACATAGAGCAAAAGGCAAAAAAAACCCACAAAACCAAAAAACCCACACTTCTAGTTTTCTCATGTGGTATCAGTTTTCTTGTTTCCAACTACTAAAGCTGGCCTTTTACTCAAAGGGTTGAAAACAATGGATGGAAGAAAGAAATGCTTTTGAAAGAATTCTAACTATTAAGCACAAAGCACCATAACCTGCAGTCATAGTCCTGAAATAAAAACTATTTTAGTTTCCAATCCAAATTCTACTTCCTTTCAATATGAAGTTTTGCAACACAGCAGAAAGAATTCCCTCTTATTGGACACATCCATCAGTTCAGAGATAGACCTTACCTGAAAGATGAGCTAAAATGATATTAAGGGAAGAGAACAGAGACCCTTATTTTATACAGAAAATTACCTTGCAAATAAACCTGTTTAATATTCTGCACTTCTGCAGGTGTTCTGGAGGCAAGAATTTCAGTCAACACTTTCTCATTGGTTCCTGCTCCCTGCAGGGGTGCAAGTATGAATCAGTTGATAGAATAACAAAAGGAAAACAAGAATTCTCTTTGACAATCAAAACCAAGCATAAACTTATACATTTCAACCAAATAAACAAAAAAATATTTTCTCCTTTCTGGTATACTGTGGGGGTTTTGAAGAGGATTTCTTCCAGTTCTGTCTTTATTGTTTTCAAAACCAACCCAACAATTAATAAAGGCTCAGTGCTGCAGGATTCAGATGGGCCCTTCCATGCCCAAGCACAGCCAGGTGTGCCTCAGTTCTTTGCTATTACAGTCAAGGACATCAAGAGAAATGAATGAAGAGAGGAAGTTTCCCTCTTAGATCTAATTCATAGTGTCTGTCACCAGTCAGGACACAGATAAGAACAGATCTGCAGCCAGCTGTGAACTGTGCTGTTAAACAAACCCCTTCTTCCACTGCAAACACACCTTACAACAGAACTGCTAACCCAGATAGTTCCAGCAGTTCTGCACTTCTTAATGACAGCAGACACAACAGCCACTCTTGCCCTTTTACAGGGATAAAACTTACAAAACCCAGCCCAATATCTTGTATCCACAAGTCTGAGCCTACTTTGTTTGCAAGAATAATCCACTGCTCTTTACACATACAAAGGAGTAATTTCACAAAAGCAACACTGAAATGCAATACTGAGCATTTTTTGCTTCAACATGTTATTTACAACCTTTCCTGTAAGGAAAGCATTGAATACTAAACATATACAGATATGCAACTGCACACAAAGTTATCCAGAATACAAATCTGCCAGGTTACAGGCAATCATTCCAAAACACAGATTGTTTCACAAATCTGCCTACTCAACAAGGGAGGCAGACACAGTTAAACTCATTCTAATCCAAGTAGCAGCAGTGAAAATTGCCAGGACAGCCTTCAGCACAGAGTTAGTACTCTTAGCTGAGTTGTTATCTTGCACTGAAGTCCCTGCTATCACATCTGCTTTACTGTTACACTCCTTGGCTGAACTGCAGCCAGTACTGACATCCTTTCCTGTGCAGACACATTCTCTGAAATTCTATGGTCTTGGGTTTAATATCTTTTTTTTTTAAAGTGAAAAGAACAAAACCACTCTTGTTTCACTATCTCTACTTTCCCTCCTACACCCATCTGTTCTGGCATTTCCCTGTCAGTCTTTGACTCCTAGATCAATAAGAGGAGCTTGGGAACACAATTTTTTTTTCAATTAATCAACAAAGCCTTTATCAGTTTCTCTGTCAGGTACCATCTCCACTTCCCCCAATGCACACATTACAGAAAACCTCCAGGAACAAAGTTTGTGTTGTCTGAGGGACTATTTGCTGGGTCACAGGTGCAGGAGCACTTGCTTGCACAGTTGACTAAAGCCTACATATTAACCAGCTGCTCATTCAGGATCTTGGGAGTTTATGCGGAAGTGTCATTCCACAAAGCACTACCTCACACTAGTCAAGTTCAATGTCCTACTTTGATTAGTACTGTAAATAACCCAGGGACATCCAATTCCTGAAATTCCACAGGCTGATGATATCGGGCATGACAGAGAGGGGAAAAAAGCACACAGAAGAGACCCTGAAATTCCTACATATCCACATTGTAAATTGTTTGTTTACCTGGCCTGCCCAGAAAGGCACTAATTACATTCACTAAAGACAAAACTTAGAAGGGTAACACTGGCAGGGCCATCAATTATTTCCTCTGTATTACTGAAGGCAGATTTTAGAGCACATTCAATAATACAGACAATACCTGCTCATAATGGTGGACACAAATTTACACAAGCTTATCAATTTTGGGGTTGCACTGCAATCCATCAAGGGCAAAACACTCCATAGCTACAATAACAGTGAAGAAGAAAAAGATCACCACACCTTTACTAATGCTCTGAACTAATTTTCATACAGCTGCAGAGCTACAAAATCTTGCCTGCTCACAGCAGAAAAACCCAGAGCCCACTGGACTTCAGCACTGCACTTGAACAGCAAAAAGAATGTGAAAGCAACATGCACATCTACTCATTGTATTTAAACCAGAGGGAACAATTATTATGCTGTGTAGATTTCTAAACTGCCTCTGAATTATTAGGATGAAAAAGAAACCAGGAAAAACAATAGAACTGGCAGGTGTTAGAACAACTTTGCTGATTTTTTTTTTTAAATCAACCAAAGGCACCAATCGCTTCATGTAACACATTAATTCCTCCTACCTTGATGGCATGCTTCAGTGCATGAGCATCAAAAATATACGCCGGTCTCATCAGAGATACCATCAAGGTTTCAAACTTGCCAGTAAGTTCTGATTTCAGGTCATCCACAAGATCCTAGTGCAGAACAAACAGTGCTGTGAGGAACAACGACTAAGCATTTTAAAAGGATGCACACGAGTCTGCAAGCTGAAAGATTCTGGAGACACGGAAAAAACACAAGGGACACCTCTCCTTGTTTTAATTGGTACCTCAACTGAAACAAATAAGGCAGGAGAAAAGGTAAGCAGGCATTTGGAAAACCTAAAAGACATTGTGATTTTTTTTTTTTAGAATAAGGCAGAGTGAAGGAGAGGGGGAGACAAAAACAAAAGTAGATTTTCTTGCAAGAAATGTTTTACAGGCAACATGGTGAATGTGCCTCGTAGTTTTAAGAAATCATTGTAAGCCAGAACCAGCACATTTCTACAGGTGTCTTTTTTCTTCTTCTTACCCTGCCAAATAAGGTTTTAAAGGCAGAAGCAATTTCTTGGCGCTGAGCATTGTTTCTGGTGGTAAGGACCGTCAGCACAGTTTCCTCATCAGTCCCTGGAGTTAGAAAGAACAAAGTTACAAACACTCTGACAAACAAACTGCAGTGGCACAAACTCAAAAGGCAGTGAAAGAAGCTTTCACAACAACAGCCTACTGGCAAACAGCAGAAGCATTTAAAATAACAAATGTCACTGTACCCCAAGCTGAGCCACCAAGTTTGGTGCAAAAACATGACTGGGAGACTTAACATGTTTGTTCTCCATCAGTGAGTGCTCTGATCCAGACTCTGCTCCAAGCACCATTTAGTCAGTCTATTCCACAGCCTTTGGGCTCACCAACAAACTGCCAACTCCCAGCAAAACTCACTCCAGCAATCCCAAACACCCTAGAGGGCAGCAGGGTGGAGCTATCTATTTTATAGACAAAGCTTGCAAAGTAAGTCCTCCCAGCACAGCATCTTCCCAGCCCTACTGAGTTTGCCTGTAGTCTGAGGTGTATCACACATTGCTCCTTCCCTTCCTTCTGCTTCCTTCCACAGAAGGCTTCAGAGAAAGCAGCAAATTAGGGTTGTTCTCCCAGGGAAGCTTTGGGGCAGAAAGCTACAGTGTGAGTTTAGAGACCACTCCTTAGTCTGCATTCACACTGTGTGCTCACATTCCTTGTCCCAGTAACTGCACTGTGCTCACACACTTGCACGCCCCAGGAGGCTGTTACAGATTTTTCATGCAGAGTTCCTACCATGCTGCTGTAATTCTCTACAGCTGTCTCTGTAAATCTACAGTCAGGCTACTGCACTGTAAAACTTTTGTGTGCCCAGAACATCCTATGGAGGATCCATTTCTTAATGGGGAATGCGTAACTCCTTTTTTTCCCCTCATGCTAACCCAAAAATAAACATCCTTGAGAGCTGCACAGACACAACCAGGACACGCCCAGAGCAGTACAGTCCTGGGGCTGTCATTCCATGGCTTGTAGACACATGACCTACTATCATCTACTAAGACAAAAAAATAGATCAGAAAGGATGTTTGCAAAGGAGACAGAGCCCTTTCATTCTTGTAAAATAAAAATTATCCTTACCCATTCCCTTCATGGCCTTACGAAGGGCTTCTGCATCAGCTCTGGCATCAAAAGGAGCAAAGGCTGTCACAGTGCCTCTTGTGTACTGGAGGGGGAGAAAGGGGTCGGGGAGAGGGAAAAAGCCATGAAATAAAATATTGCATCTTTCAGCTCTCCATACACGAGCTCAAGCTAAATTTGAATTCACAATCCAAAAGCTGATTGTATTTTTCTTGCAATTGTCCGGCTAAAGAGCAGTCTGTGGGTGTTTAAGCACAGCTCACTCCAGAGGCACTACTATGTTTTTCCTTAGCAATGCACCAGCTAAATTTGGGTATATTTACCTGCCAATTCTGCAAACTACTGTTATCTCCCACACTGGAACCTGAATGCAGGGAATGCAGAGAATGACTGAGAATTTATCATTTGCTAAAGTAATTTGAAAAATTAATTGCACAAATCACATATGCTAGGCAAATGGCACAGACACATGTAAAAATAAGAACTTCTCCTCGAAAAGACCCTACTGGAGCTCTCAAGCAGTATCATACTAATTTTTCCCACCACCTTGCAAATGAGATGCATTGAACACTGCAATCAACAGCTTTCAATTTTTCACCATGTTCCTTTTGACATGAGCAACTTCTTACAAAAGTGATTCAGCTACATTAGCTTACAGCTAAAAAAAAAAAAACAACCCACAACAGTTCAAACATAAGGAAAGAGATCAGCTTGTCCAAACAAAAATAATTCCACTAGGTTTCCATGGAACATGGCTCTTGAGGGAATTTCTTTTTGGATTAAACACAAAAGGACATTCATCATCCTTGTGGAAACGTTTTGCCTTTATTTAAACAGGATAGTTCAAGAACCTATATGTGTTTAGCACAGTAGTTAATTTATAAACTATAGAAGTGGCCAAGAGGGGAAACAGTTGGGTTTGGGGAACAGGCAGATGTTTCCAACAGCTGAAGAGGGGAAATTTCCTGTAAGCACTGCTGTGAAAAATGTAACAATCAGAACAGGCAGGGCATTTTTCCACTCTCAAGAAAGAGCACTATGGCAAGTGCCAAGGCACCTACTGAGAGTGGCACAAGATTCCTCCAGAAGCAGCACAGCCATCCGGCCTTCCCTGGAGTTCAGAATTTCAGCCACTTCGTGCTTCGGTCTTCAGTCAATGCACTCATCAGAAACAGGTCAGCCAGAGGGGCAGGGAGAAAAGAGCAGTACCCACAAACTGCCCCAGGGCTCCTGTGTGCTCCAGCCAGCAGAGACTCTCCACAGCTCCCAGTGCAGCAGCAGCCAGGAGTCAGGTTCATTGCTCACAAGTTCTGACGGATCAGAACAAAAACGTCAGTGTTCAATGGCGGCAACAAATTTCTTTTTGGGAGATGGTTTCCCACAGCCAGCATAACACAGAGGTGTGACAGTCCCACTGGAACACTCTCCTTCTCCCATGATAAGCAAGTTTTTTAGTTACTACTTCGAATGTGTTTATTGTCATCTTCCTAGCTAATTCCCAAGGCTACCATGAAAAAAATCTCAAGGATTTGGGACTCATTTTTACAAACTGAATTTAATTTGGTAAAACAGATAAATACTGAAAAGCCTCTCCTCCTCCCTTACTACCACTCCAGCCAGAGTGGGGTTATTTATTTTTGTTCCATACCATCTCAACATAATATTACAGAAGTATCAAAATTCTCCTTTGGAAATCACCAATGTCAATAACTCCAAGAGGAAGCCAGTACTGATCTTAAAGCTTTCTTTTGCTTATCTTGTTATAAGCAAGTGGAACTCCCCTTCAGAATTCCTAAGTCTTGTGACAACAGCCCAACATTCCTGTGTGGCTGTTACAGAAAAAGTACATGTAAACACTCAATGTCAGATGAAATATCTCTGCATTGCCCTTCTCATTTTTGTTAACTGACAGGAATGCTTCAAAACTCTCTTTTCCAAAGCACTGCACAGAAGCCTAAATATACACTAAGCTTGATGAACAGTTCCTGAAAATCTCCTGGTGCAGCTGAAGTCTACAAGACTTTTCTTGATATCTGAGCACCGTTTGCATTCCAGGCATTCCCTTGTGGCACACAGCACCCAGTGGATTTTGGCTCCCCACCTGCCACAAGCACCCTCCATCAGAACCTCACCATACCGGCCTTTAGGAGCCACATGAGGGCAGATGTGACATTCTCAACAGCTGTCCCAGTAGTGGGAAAGGGTCAAGCCATCCCTAACTTGCACATCAGAACCCAACTCAACCCAAGTGCTTTTCAGAGCACTGCAGTGTGGCCTGACAATCAGGGTACAGCAGGGAATACTCAGGCACACCGTGTTCAACAACCACAAATCCATCTAAACCACTCCACTACCCACAAGTGCCCTTTCAGTTATTCCAGCTCAGACTTCTCATTTGTGAAACACATGGACAAGGGCAGAAAGCTCTACAGCATGAAGATACTCAGCCCATGGAGGGAAGAGCTGTCTCCTCCTTCACAAACATGGCACATTTTGGCCACATAAACAGAGGGCAACACCTCTTCTGAACCACCAGGACAGCCTGACCTAAACTTGCTGTCACAGCAAATCTGGAACAGGAGCTATGAACCAGACAAATGTCATTATTTATTTACCTCTATAAAAAGATATCTTTAGTATCACTAGAAACATTCCTTGCTGTTTAAGTAAGCAGATACACAATAACACTACAGCCTCATAGGTCCTTTGTTCTTTGAACAGTAAACTTCCCACCCAGTAGCACCTAAAGTGCATCAATGAAAAAGACAAATAGACTTTTACAGAAATCCTTGAGTAAAGGATCACTCGAGATTACAAAATCACTTTACACTGGGGCAGTAAAATATAAAGAGAAGTACAACACACAAAACCTCAACACAAAGTGTATCACAAGATTACAACACCCCAAACCTACACATTCTTTTCTGTCTACATTCCCCAATAAGGTCATTGTTGTTAAGGAGTCATGTGTAGTGCAAGTGAAAGTTGTGATTACACACTAGAAACAAACAGCAGCTTTCATCTTCTCCAGACACATCCCAATGAGACCAATGAAGCTCCTAGAAACACAAAACTAACCTGAAAAGGAAAGGCGGGAGGCAGGGGGGAAGGGGAAAAAAATTACTGCAAACCAAGAGATAATATTGCTTTAGAATTTATATCCCTCCAAATGAGCAAATTCTAGCAAAGGTTTCCAGAAGGAGAAGGTAAAATCTCTCATCCAGTGAAATGTTTCTAACCAGCACCTCGAAATGAATGTCTCCCAAGAGACAATTTAACATCACAAATTACTGCTGCCACATATCCTGGCAACAGTAACAATAGCCACTTAACGAGATGCCTTTTCATTTTCCTCACCAAGAAACAAAGTATTTCACACCCACAAGACGCTGTTAAATACAGAGAATTAATATCAGCAAACAACAGACCATACTTGAACAGACAGACTCCTTCCCCACTATCATGGCTCTGTACCCCTGATAGCAACTTCTTGTCAGTCAGAGTTCCACAGATGAAGGGCCACTCCCCTTTCTCTGCAGCAACAGAAGTTGTGTCGCAAAAATTTGCTGCTGGAAAACCCAGTATTTAGTACAGAGAAGGTGCTGTGAAACTTTTTTTGCTTTTTAAAGCAGGCATTTGTTGACAAGATAGCACAGGAAAAGTGTGGTCTGGTAAGATTGGAAATGGAGAGTATTTACCAGCAAAGAAAGAAGGTATGCTATTTCCAGCAGACAGAGGACAGCCTAGAAGGTCACGTGCTAGAATAAATGATAGACTGCTGTAAGATGTCTTACACAAAAATCATCTTGCAGATAAACACAACAGTGTTCACTGCTGACCTGAGAGCCTTCATAGCTATTGAAGGCCACACAGAGATGCCAGTTCAAACTGCACTCTAAAACCAACATGACACAAGAAATATGCAATTATTTCCTGACATTTCAAGGGCAGTACAGTGCAAATGGCATTGTGAGTGGATGGATACAGGCACAGAGCTTATGCAAATACAGAACTATAAAGAGATGCCTGCAAAACACCTCTCCAAGTTTAACAGTGCTTCAGACAGTCTGCTTAAGCAGGAGGAGTAAGCTCAGGTCAGCAGACTATACTCACATCTGCCCCACTAGATTTAAACTCTTGAGAAAAAACAATTACACAACATCTGTGGTGAACTCTGAGTCACTACACCATGGTGATATCAAAGATAAGGAGGAGGGATGGAAAAAAAAAAGGAAGAGAGGGGGTATGAGAGAAGAGCAAGCAGCAGCCCCATAGGAACTAACACAGACACCTGAGAAACCCATCCTCACCAGTAACCTCAATAGAGCCAGAGGGGCTGCTCAGAGCCCGAATCGGAAGTGTTTGTACTTTGGAACGTGAGACAATGCTCTGGAGCACTGTGGAGCCGGCAATACTATCCCAGTGCTCCGAGTCATACGTGCACATTGGCAGAACAGGAACTCCAGATATAGTGCAGGGCAGCCACACCTTCACCAGCAGCAAGTGATCCTTTCCTGGCAGGTTACAAATGGACACACCAAATACTCCCAAGTTTTATTTTGGGAGAAAAAAAATGGGAGTAGCAGACCAAAACAGATCAGCCCACAGCACTTGCTGCTTTCTCTCCAGATTTCTGAGCCAGCAAGCACAGGGCAGCAGCTCCCAGCCTGCTCACTGAGCAGGAGGAGATGGTGCCCTGAGCATCACTGCAGTAACAAAGACCACACACAGCTAAGAGAGAAAGGGCAGCTTGTCAGGGCAGCAGTGCTCCCTCAAAGAAAGTAGATAAACACAGGCAGGGAGAGACCAGCCTGTGCAGCTCATCACAGCATGCTGTAGTTTTCCTACAAAATGAATGAACCTTTCTGTTCTGGACAGGGAACACACAAAATTCCTCAGGCCTTTGGGCAAAGAAGAAAAATTTTTGCAGAATTGGGCAAGGACCAGGTACTTCAGTGACCAAGATTCCAAATATAACTTACTTTCTTCAAAGGTTTTCTTCTTCAGTGATATACCTAGGCTAAATTGGACTCCAGTACACTGTGCTGTGCAGCCTTTGTGAACTCTGAGGCTTTAGTTGTACACAAGGAGCTTCTGTCAATTGACTCAACATTTCATGGGCATTTTCACTCTTACTACCATTTCATGATACAACAACTGTCACGAGAACTAGAGTTTCCTCTTCAACTTCGGGGTTTTTTATTTCTACAAAATGAATTGCAGGCTACAAAGCTTTAACACTCCCAGTGTTCCGTGGCTGCCCTACTGCACAGGCAAAGAATACTACTTATGTGGAAAGCAGCCCTATGGACATGGAAATTGGAGAACAAGGCCAACCTAATAAAAACTGTCATTGTTACAATTACTTCAATCTACCACCACCCACCACAGATAAAAAAACATCCTCAAGTGTCACCTCAGGCAGTAAAACATTTACTATCTGAAGCCAAGAGTAACTGGTTTGCACTAGTGAAGAATGAAATATTCCTGTTAAGAAGATGAATTCAAGTTTGTGTCTGTGGGACAGACAAGAATATTGTAAATTCCCATGCTTTTCCTGAAAGGAAGTTACCCTTAAGCTTATAAGCAATGCTACATATACTGTAGTAGAAGTCTTATTGTCCAAGTATGTCCCTGTGGGCAGGTGGCCTGCATTACCATGGGTAAGGACTCCTGTTCTGCTAACCTGCATCCTACAACTCAGGCCTGATGTTTAAAGAAAGAAAAATCCCTTCTTTTTTACTCAGAAAATCCAAAAAAACTCCCAAACCGTTAAGTACTTAGAGAAATACTATTAAAAACTTTTTTTCTTTAAAGGAAGTGCATTTCCTTTCTTTTAAAACTATATCCAGACATAATATGAATAAATAGTCATCACAAGGGTATTAAAACACTACTAATCACTCCAGTCATGAAGTGTAATTACTGTGACCTTTGTGAAATCCCTAATAGACTATGATTGCTTTCACTTCCTACAGCAGTACAAATCCCACAAATAAGCCATTAAACTCCAATTTTACTTTTCAGAGCATACGCATTAGATTCAAGTACAGAAACAAATGCTGGAGTCCACCCGATTTTCCACACCTTCATCCAGACTCAAACCACAGCAACCAAAGGAAAAATCGCCAAACGAAGAACTGCACGATAGCTCCAAGGCTCCCAGAAAAATTCATGTTAGCTATGGGGGAAATGGGAACACCGAGCCCCGAGCCTCCACTACGCACTGCCACGGCGACATTTTTCTGCTTCCTTTCAGTGGAAGAAGCCTCCACCCATGCGCAATATAAACACAGGGTACCAAAAACTTGGCCAAATCAGTGGAAAGTGGTGGAAAAAAAAAAAGTTGTGCCTGACGCAGCCCTCACATGATCCCGGTCCCCCTCCTGTCCGCGCCCGCCCGGGCTTGGGGACGGGCTGCTTTAAGGGAGCCCGTGAAGAAATCAGTGAAGAGCAAAAGTAAGGAGAGGGATAATACGAGGATGTCCCGGGAGCGGCCGGGCAGGGGCCGTGTCCTCCCGGAGCCGCCGCCTTCCTCACCTTCGCCATCTCTGGGATCCTCCGGGCGGGGCCGAGGCCGAATCTGCAAAGAGAGATGCGACAGTGAGGGACAGCGAGGAGCAGAAAGCGACAGCGCCCGCCCGCCTCGGCTGCCCGCGCCCCTCACCTCCCGCAGCACCGAGTGAGGCACCGAACGAGACACCGAGAGAGGCAGGAGCGAAGAGGGAGGAGGTCCCGCTGCGGCCCCGCCGCTCTTGCCTCACCCGGGGGCCGGGCCAGCCCCACCCCGGGCGGGCAGCGAGCCTCGGCCGCCTCTTTGGGCCGCCTGCAGGCCGGGCACCGCCGGCAGCGTCCCGGCTTTCTCCTGCATCCCTGCGATGCCCTGGAAGGGTGGAATTAGGCTTCGTTTCTTAGCGATCGCACAGCTTTTAAAAGAAAAATTACATTTGCCGATAGACAGCCTCCAGCAGATGTTCGAGCGCCCTCCGGATGAAGTCTGTATAAAATCGGTTCCCATGAATCTGAAGGGGATCCTATCCCAGCAGCAAAGGGCAAGTCTGAACTGAATTCGCTAAAAAGCAGACATTTCATCAGCTGACCTAGCTTGGCGTCCAAATAAACCAGGTTAGCACAACAAGCACAGAGCTGAACAGAATGTCAGGGCTGTGGTTCTCGACTATCAGAACTACAAGCATTTCAGGCAGTGACACTTTTTACTTCAGGTCTTCCAGCAGGACCACTCCCCTGCCCCAGGAAGAGAGAAGAGATACCCAGTTTGGGAGAGCAAGGAGGACACAGGCTGCATGGCTACTCAAGGAGCTGCTCCATCTAAACTGCAGACTCACTCCCTCAGCTCCACAGCCTTGAGTCAGATGAAAGGAGGAAAAGTAACTGCAATGCAAATGGAATTCACTGTCTGTGCCAAAATAAAACATGAACATAGTCCCGCTGTGCGAGCATTTTAACGTGTAACGGTCACTTCTCTCTGCAAGTAAGTTGTGTTTACCTCACAAACAGCAAGAGAAACATAGATAGTGATATAAATTTAAGTATTTTCCTCAGCATTTCTTGTTGCCCCAGCAGTGCACATAGAGTTCAGCAAAAACATGGGATCCACCCATCTGGCTTCCCCTGCAGGACCAAGGAACAAACTGTTTGCTAAAATGTCCTGATTTACTTACTAAACTCTGATTTGAATCTGATCCATTGAAGTGACATTCCACACATGCCCAAAGACGCATGAAGGGAATAGAGAGCTGCTCATAGCATGCACGTGGAAATGCACATATGAATTAGTAGAATCACAATATTAAAGAAAACATTATGGATTATAGTTTAAAAAAAGAGCAGCTGATATTCAAACTGGTTACTTTTAATTTAAGCACAATCTTGCTTACACACCTACCTCCTTTGGCATAATTCAGCCTTTTTCTCCTTACACATCATACCCAGAGGAGACACAGGCCACACTGGATCATGTTTCAGGCTGTACCATCTAGAGAGTGCAGACATAAGGAAAACCAGTGGGAGCTAAATCCACCCTGTTTAACACACTCCAAAATTCTGTCAATTGGAATGAAGCACATGAACACAGCAGGAAAAGCTCCCTGAACACTAAAAGGAAGTCAAACCTCATTAGTGAATCAGATGTGTGATAAAGAAAAAATTTTTGAGTGATGTGGAAATTTTAAAAAAGCTCTATCAGTATAATGTGAACAATTAATGAGACTCTAGAAACTAATAAATCTGTAATCATCATCACTTTGAAATATGTCAATAGAATCTCTACTACAGTAAATATCATACACAAAGGTCAGTCAGTTACTTTTCCTGACACAAAAATATCTATCAAACGTCACAAATAAAACAAACCCTTGGGTAATTTGGGAAAAGGTGTCTAACAAATTATTTAGCAGTTAGCATGGGACAACTTGGAATGCATCTGCTCTACCTCCCTCTCCTTGCTGCAGCAAGCCCATCCCAGCTCCCAGCCCTGGAATCCCAGGTTTGAATCCTTGGCTCCCTGAAATGCTGAGTATAGTTTAAACCAGGCACAGTGACACATAGTTCCTGCTATCCTAAAGAATCTGTTCCAAGTGTGTCATGTATAACAGCACATTAAGAGGCAAGGGGGAAAGCTTGGCTTTTTACCTTTCAATTTAGGAGAATGGATTTTTCTGGATTACAGGATTTTTGTTTCCTATGTCTTATTTGGTATCCTTACTACATTATAACAACTTTCAGATTCAAGGACATGATCCAACAAATTTATTAAATTCCATTTTTCTCTTTAAGCTTTGTGTTAGGGGCCGTGATTTGGAATCAAATTAACACATGCCTTTTGTTTTGCATAAAGTGTCTCTGTGTACACTTTGTCATTTCCAGTGGCAGAAGTCTGTTTTATTCAAATTCAAAATATTTTAAATGGTTTTCCACTCTTCTACCTTCAACCAGCTCATTATTCTATTCTCTGTAAATGAACATGAGGCAACATTCAGTCAATGGGAGGCAACCTCTGGATTTCTATTCAGTGAAGGACAAGGAAAAGAATCTTGCGAGTCAGAACACAGAATATTTTCCTGCTCTGGAAGGGGTCTGAAATGCATGACCCAAGATGAATCGCAATGGTAGGAAAAGGTTAACCAGAGAAGAGAAGAATCTTCTTACCAACAGATGATGTTAGGAGTAAAACCTACTCCAGTCAATCTAAAATGTTACCAATGTGTGCTTAAGCAAGGGAATATTTACATAACTTCATAAAGCAAAGAGGCCTGGGGGAGCAGGGGGAAATATTAGAGTAAAACCACAGGAAAGACTCACCAGACCATTTGGCAAGAGCAGATATTCGAAAAGAAAATAAATCTGATTACCACAGAATTTTAACCTTTGAATCAAATTGAGCACAAAGGGAAGAGGCAGGAGTAGCTCTATTAGCAAATCCAGGATCGACCTGAAGACATGAACATGTACCTGGAGGGAAATGCATTTTCCACTGACTGTCTTCAGCAGAAACAATTCAAGTTAGGCTAAAACAGTTGGGAGATGGTGACTCACAAGCACCAGTTGCAGGACTTTCATGGTATTTCACCTGGTAGCAGCTCTAATAGTCAATAGTGCCCACACACAAGTCATAAATAAGCCTTACAGATTTCTTATAATTCTTTTTCTCCCTTTTTAAAAATGAGGACAAATTTTCACACAAGTTAAAAAATCACATGAGGTCATGGCAGTCTTTTCACCTTCTAAGCCCCTCCCTGCTCTTTGCATCTTCAGTCACTACTAAAAACATACCAGGATGCAACACTCTGCTTCCCAGGGCTGCTGCTGGCACAGTGCACTTCCAATTCTTCCTTAAGACAGAGCTGCAAACACCTGGAATGAAAAACAAGAATAAAATATCAGAAAAAGAGTGGCACTGCCTTAATGGTGTATTTAGCTCTAGCACACATATTGAGGCTTTGCAAGCAGGGCCCTGTCAGTTCCCAATCCACATCAGGGCACAAGTCTTGTCCATATAGAGTGAAATTCTGGGGTTGTAGATGCACAGAAAAGCAAAGAGCGCATGCAGGAATAATCAGATATGTGAAATAATTAACTTGATGTGGGGATTCCAATAAGGGGCTTGAAAATGTTTTCAAAGCCCGGTTGCAGCATTAAAACACATCCATGTGTTTTTCCAGAAACAACAGAAAAGTCTTGGGGGATGAAAAGTTAGCACAAAAACAGTTCATTTCAGAAGCTCCTTCCAGTTGCTTTGAGGAGTTTGTAAAAGATAAATAAATAGGAAGATGGATAGTTTGCTGTTTCAAGGCAGTCTTCCAGCAGGTGCCCTCCCCTCCTGCCCAAAAGCATCACGCCTCATTTTGCTACCAGTACTATTTCTGAGCCGATATGCGACCCTACATAACTACCTTTAAATGCATCACAGAAGAGAACAAAAGAGCAAGGCCCTCCTTAAAGCCAAGTTTGCTCTGCTACATATCCAGCACCTGCTGAAAATTGAAAGGTCCCTCAATTTATCAAACAGAGTTGGAGTGCTGGAATCACATTAGAGCACCTCTCACACAAGATAGGAAGGTCAAGGCCCATTATTGTCCTAGTTAAAATATTTCCTGCTAAAAATAAAATCCCATTGCAAAATATTTTAAAAGCCTATTGTAGAGGCACTGAAGGGCAATAGACTTACCATGGGAGATTTTCAGGCTTGGGAAATTTCACGGAGCAGACCATTTCCTTATGGAATTATAACTGAAGATAACCCTTAATGCTTTTCCACACTTTAATGTCTCTTTGGAAGTGAAACAGACCAAACTCCTTGATCAACCAGTCAGAAGCAAAGGTGAGGGTAGGAAAAATAGGGCAGTTTCAAGTTCATGGTTTGATAAACACTGACACAGAAGAGACCTGTTTCATTCCAGACTGGGTGCCAAAAGACAGAAATTTCTCAGTGCCTGCTTTCCCTGAGCTCCTACACAAGGACAGCTCAGCACAAATGGAGAGAGCTTTTTGCTGCACTCCAGCAGCCTGGGGGTGGAAGGTGTGAGGCAAACACAAAGCAGTAACACCATTAAAATAAGGGACAAGAGAAGAGTTTTACTGGTTTACAGGCTGGGAAAAAAATCAGAATCTAACACTGGAAGTTTATAAAATTCTTTTCCTGCTGCACGTGCTGGCATCAGGGGGCTGTTGAAAGACAGGCTAAGTGTACAAAGTAGAAGATTTTGTTGGTTTTTAAAGCACTTTGAGAGTTGCTTTGGAGACTATATGTTGTCTTATATTCCAGCAAAGACAATTTCCTGTAAGTGATTCATTACTTCTAATCCACAACCCATTATAGAGCAGCACTCTGTCAGATTCTGGATTTCTCTAGGGATACCCGTACAATGTGAAGAGGTTAATGGGAGGTACAGGCATTCATACTAATTACAGCAGCAGGCAGCTGAAGTCCTCTTACTGGAAAACTGTTATTTTCATTTATTCAAAGGAGGTGTAGGTTTCTTTGAAATTGTCTTTGGAGTATGACACATTACAAGGATGCCATCAATGCAATAGTCTCAATTCAAGCAAAGACAAATCACTTGAGCCAGATTCTAGTCCTTGATGCTGCTCTTGGTTACTAGGACAGCTCTGCAGCCCTATACTAAGGCAGGGCTTGATTTCCAGGCTAATTCTTCCTGAGGAATACAATTTACATCCCTAATGAGTAGTGGTATGGACTCCTCCTCTGGCAAAAGGGGAGCAAAAAGGAGCCAGGTGCTCAGGCTATGTTCCTGCATTTCCAGGTGTTCTGCACTACAGCTTATCTTGAGCACATCACTTGGGCTTTGTGCTCTACACTTCCACACAGAGATGGTGTATGAGGACACAGCCCATCTATAACAGCACACATTTGTCCCCCATCCAGGAACTTGAAGCACCGTGTGAAGAACTTCAGAGCCATTTCAAACCTTTGGGATAGCACTAAGTAACCACCCAGGGCAACCAATGCAAGTTCAGAAAGGTATTTCCCTTAACCATTAAGGCCATTAGTTCTACTTAGGAGAGAGGAGCAGAGAGAAAAATAATTGAGTTCTATTAGCCTAATGGAACTCCAAAAAATCTGAGGCAAGAAAATAAATATCACCTATGAGTGGTTGTTTCCCTGTCTGTGGAGAAGAGAAATAAGTTTAGCTGAAATGGACTGGCATAAGGTCACTAAACAAGTGTGGGCTTTGCATTCATTGTTCCCTAAAACACTTCTAAGTGAGGTCTGGTAACAAAGACCTCTTTCTCACCAGGGGGCCTCCCATTAGAACCCACACAGGAGTCCTGGGATACAGGAACAGCATTATCTTCATTTTCAAATGGAGAGTAAAGGCAAGCCGAGGCTCAGTGCCATCCCCAATGCCACTGCTGGGGACTGATAACTGAGCCCAGGTTTCAAGTCACAAGCTACTGACTTTGCAGTGCTTTGTTCTTCCTCTCTCCACTTTGCCAAAGGACCTCAGTGTCACTGAGAACTGCCTCCTTGGTTTACCTATTGACTCATGAAGAAAAGAATCCATAAATTATTCTGAAGGTGCCAGGATAAGAAGCACCCTCCCAATCCCTATGGCTGTTCTCACCTGACACAGCACAAGCCTTGGCTCCCATCAGGAAGAGCAGAACTAAGCCCACAAAATTCTGGTTTGATTATGAGGAAGTAAGTCTGGAGACAAAACCAAAGTCTACATCAACTTCTTTTCTCTCCAGCCTTTCAATTAAGTTTCTAAAACATACTGATCTCAGCCTTCCAAGTGACTTCATCAAAACCCTGACTAGCAGACTGATTTGATTTCATGCTGCGTGGAGCCCACATCACATCCAGATAACGCAACAGTTTTATCAAGAGGCACTTGGTCCTACAGAGCTTTAATGATTTGTCTGCAACTTAATTCCATTTTTTCTGTCCATACCTTTCCATATAATCCCCAACACTGGATGGTCAATGGTCTAAAACACAGGAAGCATTTTCAGCACTTAGCTCAAAATCTCTAAAGACCCCTTTATGGCTTCTACAATACATTTCAATACCTGAACTAAGACAAATCTGCCTAAACTGCCAGCACATAAGTAAAGTGTGTTTTAATTGCTCATTGCCAACATACACCCAGACACAGATATGCTCCATTTCTTAATTTTTAAACTTTAAAAAGTGAGCAGGCCAATCAAAGGTTTATGCATGAACATAAGCCATGCAAACACAAGGCTTTGGGCATAATCATGGATAGGACAAAATTCTGTAAACGGTCTTACTGTCATACACAATCCAACAGAAACAAAATATTCTGATTTGGAAGGGACCTCCAAAGACCAAGGCTGAAGGGCCTGCCACTGTCTAAACCCCAGTCTTTGGCTCAAGAAAATAAACACAATGTTAAAAATAGCATTTCTTAGCATCCTACTATTCCTCCCCTGGTCATTGCCAGGCACAAGGGGCTTTTTATATCCATGGATCATTCACCCTACTGTTAAAAAATAGGACACTGGCAGTAGTTTAAATCTCTCACCTCCATCATATTTTTGAAGAGTTGGCTGTATGACAGAATATTTTTATTCTCCCTAAACTAGTTGTTTGCCTGGAATAAACTATAAGTTCAGAAGAAATGTCCATGGTATTGTTCCTCTAAAAAAAAACCTCAGTGCCTCAGCATCTCCTCTTTTGGTGGAGTTTTTGTTACTTTAATTCACGTTTTCAAGCACAAAACAATGCACTACCATAAAACTACCCCTTCCAGTAGTGGTACTGACAGCAGAGCTGGAAGGAAACCGGAGTCAGGACAGGGTCCAGGAGCACAGGAACAAGTGACATCCTGATGCAAACTGCAATTCTGTTTACTGAAAGGTGTTCCCCCTTCCCATCAATAACTTTTATGCAGCTATTATTCAGGTATTCAAAAAGGAAAACATGGTCTTCATCCTATTGACATTTAATGCTAATTTTTCCAGATTAGAAGAATTATTTGAAAGTTAGGGGTTGTGAGTCTTTTCAAGATCTGCTATTAGGCTACTATGAAACCTCAAGCCTCTTCTTCCAGGACATTGTTAAAATAGTATTTATTCTTCATACAAGTGTCTTGATGCAAATCCCTACCCAAGAACTAATAGCAAGCACTAAACCCTAAACTATATAATAGAATTGGTTTTGCTGTGTTCATGGACATCCTGCCACATATCCTAATCCCTCACCAGACCAAAAATCAGAGTGATTTTTTGGCATTCAGATGCTACTGGATAATCCCATTTGCAAGGGGAACCACAGACTGCCTGATGTTAATGCCATTCCCTGCCTCCTCCTCCTCCTCCTCCTATGTCCCGAGCTCCTCATTTTGTTGTATCTATTTCCAGTCAGTGGTTTGACTGACTTCTCATGAGCTGTGTGCAACACCACTTGCTTGACCATATCCCAAGTAATGAAAACCCTAAAAATAAAATTGCTATTCCATTCCAGGTCTGGAGGTCATTGCTCAAAAAAGCCAATGCCCAGATCCAAGCACGGAGTTAAAAAGAAACATCACAACTGAGCCAGTCAAATCATCTTCCTAGAAGGAGAAAAGAGAAATATCCTGACCTCACTATCCCCTTAATGTGTCAACTTTTCCAAACAGGGCAAATCTTGCTCCTCTCAAACTGCACAACTCCTAGCTCTGGACTGGAAAGAGGGAGGAAAAGGGGAGAAATTCCTGCCCTGATCCCTCCAATACTTTTAAAGCCCTTAGGCATGACAGTACAGGACTTGCAGCATCAGGCTGGGAGCTGCAGGAAAAGGTGGTGCAATCCCATTTTTGCCATGACACCTGGCAAATCAGCAAGTTTAAATTCTGCATCCAAACTACCAAACAACAGCAGATGCATTTTATTCTTTTAAATTCTATTTCCTTCCTGGTGTTCTATTATTTGCTGAAGACAGCTGCGAACAAATTACCTTTTTGCTTTCAGCCAAAATAAACATTTATGGCTAATTAGGGCTGTCCTCTCAGGGCTGGGAGCCTTCACCTGGCTGAACAAGAGACAACACCATAGGTCCCAGGAACAGGGAGCAGCTGCTGTGCCTCTAAGCAGAGGGGGGAACCAGGAAACACCAACTTGACAGCAACCCCAGCCTCCATCTGCACCAGAATGTACATCCCAGTATAGCAGGGAAATGTATAACTTCTGTCCAGCAGCTCAATACCAACTCACCGCAACTTACTCTGCTGAACACAGCAGCAGAGAAGGAAGGATGCTGCTTTTGGTCAGGCTCCCGGCCTCAGTCACTGTAGGAACTTTAGTTAAGCCACGTTATTTTTCAAACACACCCATGGTAATAGTCAAAGGGGAAGTGAAGAGATGAATAATGGAAGCGCTGACTTGCTGAAATCCCTTCCTGTATTTTCCTTTCCTCTAGTCCCAGGGATTGTGAAAGCAGGATTAACCTTACGGAAAGTGGGCCATCTAGTGGCACTGCTCGGGAACTGCGGCACAGGGAGACACTGGGACAAATTAGAGGAATAACAGGAATTGCACATAAGAGCCCTCCAAAACCCTGACATTGGATGAATTGTTACCCCAGGAATTCACACATCAATTGCCCTCTCTAAATAACTAAAAAAAAAAATAACACCAAGGGATCAGACAAGTGTTCCACTTGATGGGTTTTCCTTTTATAATGCTCTTGCTCTTTGCTTCTCTTTCTCTCTTAAAAACAGTCAAAAAGTTTACATTATGCATCCTGCTGCATCTGAATTATGGATTCACACTTGGAAAAAAAACATGCGTTTGATATTTTTTGTTATAAGTTAAAGGGGAGAGCTCCACTACTGGGGAAAAGATAAAGGCTTTGTTTACTTACACAGCCTAATATTTGATCCTAGAATATTTTTGCTTACTAAGCATTCCCAGCAGCTTCAGGCAGATCCCCCACCAGCTCTGCTTTCTGCAGTATCAAACTGCGAGCAGGTTTCTGTAAGTCAAATTTTCCCTAGTAATAGACATCTCATGCCAAGAGTTTGTCTTTAACAGTGGAAAGTTCAGTGCTGAGCTGGAAATGAATCCAGTACAGATGCAGTAGGATCAATAGGGAGGAAAAAATAAAAGGTGCTGGTTTGGGTTTTTAATTTTTTTTTTTTTTTTGTCATCAGTCCTTATTAAGACTTTGCATTTAATTTTGGGTTATGCATTACACATTGAGGAAATAGTTCATGCCCAAAAATCTGCATACTAATCCTACAGTTGTAATGAACAAATAAGGACAAAACAGTAAAGCTTCTCAATTAGTCAAGTCACTTCAGTGCAGACTGCAACCAAAATCATCACAATTCATTAAAGTTTTTCATGCCTTTCTCTGTACTAGCACTGAACAGCATTTCAGTGCTTCCTAGTGTTCAAATAATTCCCCTCAAAGGAAAGCTGAAAGGGGAAAGATTTAGCAACAGTGAGATGTGTCTACAGTCAACGCAGATTTTGGTCAAGCAAACTTGTTTTAAAAAAATTGATGTTCATAAATAACATCAAGAAAACAGCTTTGAAATGGTGAATGAGGAATCCAACCATGCCTTGACTATGCTCAAATGACCAGACTATAGTGGAAGTATTAGATTAAAAAAAAAAAAGAAAAAAACCAACAACTTTAAAATTTAACTTCTGTTCAAATTAATATTGCACAGTTGCACAACTATGCATTTCCTTTAGAAGTTAAATTATTTCTACAGAAGCTCCCAGGTGACAGTTGGTTTCTCAGAGCTGCAGGGTGAGACAAGCACACATCTCACATCACAAAGCTCTGCCCTGTCACAAGCATTTGCTGATGCTTGATGTCTTTTATTCCTGAAATGTTGTGTTCCTTTGTGTTTTCCATGGAGCCTGCTGTTACTTACACAACCGGTGGCAGAAACAAGAGGTTGAAAAGGAAATTTGTTTGGGGGCTTAGGGCTACAAGTAAAGGCCACCAGCTTGCTATTATTCAAGGGTGGAGGGGACCTTTGTGTGCTCATTAGCCATATTTTCCTCTCTGCACACCTGTTAACCAGCCACCCACGGGGCAAAACAAACTTTTTCCCTAAGCAGATTCACCTGCCTGCCATACCACAACAGGGAGAAGTGCTCTTTTCCCTGAAGACCAAATTGCAAGCTTTATTAACTGGCATTATAACACACTTCTGAAACAAGAAACTTAAATTAAAACTGAAGAGAGTAGAAGTTAGAATAATAGTTTAGGAAAAAGGAATGTGCTATACTCAACATTTGCTGGAAGAGAGAGAAAACATTCCCTGCAGCCTGCACGGACAGAAGAAAGAGAGGAAAAGAGGCAAGGATTGCTAAGGAGAAAATGAAGAAGTGGTCTCAGGTTCCACGGCAATAAAACATCAACTCCCTGCCTTGGAGAAAAGCCAGAGGTCAAAAGGCCCTGAGAAGAGGTGGGAGGATAAGAGACCAAACTTCAAAGAGGAATCTCTTACGTTATCCCAGTGACCACCAGAGATAACCAGAAGAACACTAGACTGATTACCACCTGGGCCAAAGATGGGTGGGATTAAAAGATATGTATTGAAAAATTATGTAACCCTATGAATATGTAATATTTTAAAGGATAAAAGGATTAAGAGATGGGTGGGCTACACACATGATTTGAGGAGCAATCCTCCATGTGTCCAGCGCTGAATAAACATACCTACTTCACAACTTAACACGAGTTGTGGAGTCATTTCTGCGCCTCACTTCCTAGCAGTCTTCTGGGTTTCTGAGCTGCATTAAAGTAGCAGGTAACAGTGCTTGCAGGAGTAGTTCTGAGTCCATTTTTATTCAGCTCCAGCAACCCAAAATTTTGGCTTTAGCCACCAAGGGGCTTGAGGCAGGCGGGTCACCGCCCTCCCTCAGGTTTTGAGAGGGACACAAACCCCCCACAGGTGATCCCCACCAGAGGCTTACATTATACCCCTGCTCAGAGCCACTTTATGCCTCTGTTTCCCCACCTGAGGAATTAGGGTAACAGGGCTTTGCCAAAAACCAGCAGCCAGGAGGGGACGAGCAGTGTACCCACAGGTCAAGTGCAGCACATTTCTCTCCCAGGTTTTTTGAGCCATGGATAAGGTGATTGAAGTCAGTCAGGTTTGAATAAGTTATGTGAACACAGAGCTGGGGTAGAGCAGCAATGACTCATCTTTTCCTCCATGCTTATTTTTGCAGAATAACATATTGCAGACCTCTAATTCCTCTGCTAAACATCCATAATTTTCTGACAGCTGACAAGCCTCCAGTGGTTCAGGGCAGCAGACACAGACAACTCCATTAAAGCTGACTTCACTAAATCAGTTATAAAATTTATAGACTTCTACTTTAACCAAACTGTGCATTTTAACAAAGAAGTGGTTTACATCACTTCAGCTACTGACAACTTATCACATTACTCTTAACGAAATCATTTCATGAGGGGCTTATGAAAAGACCATAAAGATATACTGCCTAATTTCCATAATTTTAAAGTAAAAGAGGGCATATCAGCCCAAGACAAGGTATACCTCCAACCAGCAAAAGAGTTCTAAGCTGTGTTCACGGGACAGAGAAAAACTTCTACACAGACACCAAAATCCCTATGGAAGTGCTTGGGAGAGTTGACAAAGCAGGAGAGGCCTCATCATCTCCTGCTTTGTAAAACCTCACTGTTCTCCTGGGAAGTATTTGGTTGAAGAAGACAAAAAAAAAAAAAAAACCCCACAAGCACATTTCCCTTCTCTCTCTAAGGAGGGCCATGCTCTGCTCTTTCCTACACAAGAATCCAAGTATAGCAAAATACATAAACATGTCACCTGCTGTTCCTGGATCTCCTCTGCCCTGTGCCCATCCATCTTTACCTGCTTCTCTGGACAGACACCCACCAAGTAGTTCCAGAGGGCATCACTACTGCCCAGGCCAGCAGTCAAGACCCGGGACATCACTTCCTAGCTCTCCCCTCTCTCCCAAAAACCTACAGGTTCCTGTCCCAGTGCTTTTAACCTCTCCGTTTCCGCCCTCACCTGCAAGTAATCGAGCCTGATCATCACTCAGCTGGCCACACCTGTGTTTTGTTCTGCTCCTCCTCCGCCTCCTGCCCATCCTCACTCCCCACATGGCTCCCCCTGGCCATCAGAATCCCCCAGGGCTCCCAGACACAGTCCTAGGCTATCCCAACGTGTCAGTGACACTGTCATAACATGAAGATCTGAGAGTTTTTGGGAGGCTTTTCTCAGTTTCAGGACGGGAATATCAAGTTTTCATCCCACTCTGATGTTACCTGGCATTCACGTCGTGTAGAAAGGACTGGTTTGAATACATCAATCACCCCAAAGGAAAACAACGGAGGGAAAGTATACACCAGTCATCCTTTCTCTAAGCATAGCAGTTAAACTTGTCTGCAGCAATCAATCAAGGCTCCAGCAAAACCTGTTCTACCAAAGATCTTTTGCGAAAGAACAGATTCCTCTGTAAACTTCATTACCATGCGTGAAGACAGAGAGTTGCCTCTTGACAGGCTCCTTAATGCAGCATAAATTTTCATAAGCCAGCACACACCACTTCCCAGGTGCTAAATAGGTGTGAGTGTGCCCTGGTGATCCCAACACACTCGCAGTGAACTCAGCTTTTAAAGACATTAAATCTTACTGGGAAAGCAGAAGGACCATTTGCTAACATAGAAATTAAGTAAAGCCTTGTGAACAACGGCTGGAATGAAAATTAATTTGGTTTTCTCTATCAACTGCTTTCTTAAACAAGCAGGGACTTGTCTTTTAACCATTTCTGCAGAGTGCCGTTTCTCTCAACACAGATCCAGAAAAATTACAAAATTAAATTCTAAAAGAAAACACCCATAAAGACAGAAATAATAAACTGAGTAGAGTGAGGATGTACATTTTATCCCTGATTATTAAAAAAATTATCCAGGAAATGTGAAATATATTTTTAAGACCATTGCTATTGACATGATCTGTTCTGAAGGTGTTCCTTTTTCTGAAATCAAAAATACGATATGCATTTTCAGAGAGAAGTCACCTGAAGCACATGCTGCTGGATTTCACAGAAAGTAACTCTGAAAACATTCAGATTTGTGAGGCTTTCCATTAACAATTCCTCCAATAATAGTATTGATTTCTCACAGGACTGATTAATACTTCAATTTTTGTAACGACACGAAGTAATATATTCCCCATTGTCTAAAACTTTCAGTCATTACCATGTGCTAAAATATCAACGTAATAATAAAAATAGAAATAATAATAATAATAATTTTCTTCTGCAAGTCCAAATCAGATGTACCATCATCTTCTGTACTGAAAGCTTTGGCAGCTCAGATGTACCCATACACCTGAACAGAAAACCTGCTTTGGCTGAAGTCTCCCCAAGGCACCTCAAAACAGATCTTAAAAGACTGTCAGAATTTCGACAGCCCTTCACAGAGGTGGATTTTCAAAGTGGAATTTGAGAGATGTAACAACGTTTGAAGGGAAGCAACACAGTAAAGAGTTCCTTAGGAATGCCAAAAAATTAAAGGCACTGACCAGGCTTTGCACAGCTGTGGCTGTGAGTGAAGCTAAGTCATTACACGTCACTGTGAAAATACACCAGATTAATCATCAGAAAAAGAAGCAGATTGCTGTGTTTGGTTTAGAGTACTTGTAAATATCCAAATCAGGACATTTCTGGCAAAATTCTTCAGGTCTCACTGGAAACTGTTCTGGTGCACTGAGCCTTTGTGTCTTTTAATCTACAGATGGGAAAAGGGGTGACAACATAGTGCCTCTCCATAAGAGCACGGCATTATTCTCTCTTGTGCAGTGTCTAATTTTCAACAGGCAAACATCGAGCTTTGTGTGTCTTCCCTGGGAGATCATTGCTTGAATTAACACACCTTCTTGTCATGTAATTTCTCCTGCTTTTAGTGTTACTAGTCCCTATCTGTACTCTCTTATGCTCAGTTACAGATCATGATAAATAAACCTTTTTCCTTGGAGTTTGTATCTTTCAAATATTTGCTGATGATTTCGTTACCCTATAGCTGCCAGCTAACAAAAACATACATATTTAACTGGTTTATTCCCTCTGAATTCCCTCTGGTGTTGCCAACAACGGCCCAGTAATGAGGCGTCCCAATACCTCAGTGCTGAACAGAAGGGAGACCTTGCCCCCTCCCACGACAGGACACCTGTGCCTGTGCACTTCAGCAACACGCAGGGCTCAGGAGTAACTTCCTATTAATGATTCCATCTTGTATTTCTCTCACCCTGCAGCTTGTTTACATCTTCCCACGATGATTCCTCTTTTAGAGCCTTTGGCTTACTTCTGCCTCTCATCACTGATTAAACAAAAGGGTGTACATCTTCTGTTGAAAGGCTGGACTCTGGGAATTCAGAAACTTCCTAGAAGATCTCTGGATAGTGGGACAGGCTCTTTGTCAAGGGGTAGCCTGCCCTCCTTCCTGAGCGAAAGGATCAATCAAAGGACTGGCAGCATCAATCGTTGTTTGGGAAAACAATCAGATACAACATCAGCTGAGAAAAGCTCGATCTCCATGCACCGTCCTGCCCTGTGACCATACCAGCAAAGGGGAAAGTGCTGCCTCCACAGCTGTGCCCTAAAACACACATCAGGAAATGGAAAATCGTTTGAATGGAGCAGATGATTGATGCCACTTGGGTGTGTGATGCCAAACAACTCCCCTGCTTGTCCTTCCAAATTACACTGCAGATGCCAGCACTGAAACATGGAGCTTACTTAAATGGAGCATTCATGTTGTGAATTTGGGGTATTTATTCCTACACCGCAGATATTAGTGAAACGAGAACATTTGAGATACAGTACTCGTACCAAAACAAGACAAAGCAAAGAGATTATAATCCTCCAACCTCCAAATATTTCACTGAGTAGCCCACACAAACTTTTCTGCAGCACTGTTGGTGTATGTCAGAAAAATCATGTACTAGTTTTCATTTTCCAGAGGAAGGTAATTGTGCCCTGTCAGTCAGGCTTGTAAAGAGACATTAAAAAAATCAGATTCTCTCTGCTCCATGCACTACAATAAGCATGAAGGGCTTCTGCAACACAAGTTATTAAAAGTGCCCCAACCATTCCCAAGATTTTAAACACTTTAGGGCTACTTGTCTGTGAAATCACCTGGATCTAAAGGTAATCTCTTGGTGCTCATGCAGAATATGTGTCGCAGTTTTTTGCCTACTTACATTAATTGAGCAAAGCCATTAGTCACCTTCTTTCTAATCACTGATGTGAGGCCAAAATCATTCCCACCATTTTCACAGAGGAAGAACAAGAAAACCATATCGATAAGAGGCAGATGGGTCACTGGCAGGGAAAACTACACTGGATTGTTCTCTCATCATTTTCCCATGACTGAAAAAAAGAGCCAAGAGTGGAGAAGGGCAAGTAGGGAATCAGGTACTAGGAGGGGCTACAGACTTGGGCAAATCCTCATGGCCCGAGGTGTGTGGGACAACATGGCAGGACTAGTATCTAGCAGCTTCAGGACTAGCACCCCAAATAAAATGTTCTATGACTTGCAAAGCCCACGCCAAGGGGGACTGCGTGTTGGGACAGACTGTGTAAGAGATGATAGATCTGTAATGATGCCAATAAGAGACTGACCTAATTCACAGAGTTTGCAATGATTTCAAAAGCTTGCAATAAAAAGCCACAGTGAGGCAGCTGGAAGGGCCAGAGCAATCCAACACCCTCAGGAGGAAGGCTTTTCTTACTTGATTTTAATGTTACCTCTGCACCATTAGCAGATTCTTCCCCCATGCCAAGCTACCCAGCAGTGAGCAGGAGAGCGCTCAGATCACTGCAGCAAGGGTTGGAGAGCTGGAATATCCCATGCTCCCTCTAACAGTGCCCTCGTGCTCACAGCACGCTGCTTCGTAACAGAGCGAGGCACAGCAGGAGTGAAGAGGCAGGCCGTGCACTGAGAGGCACTTGTTGAATTAGGAACCCTGTAAAAATACCCCCCACAGCAATACTGGAGACCTGGCTGCCTGCAGTCACACCGCCCCAACAGCTGCCATCTTAATGTGGCCTAAAGAAGAACTCCTAAACCCCATGCTTTTAAACAAGAACACCAGCTCTGTAGTACTAATTTCTTTTTGCCAAGCTCACTGCACAGCTGATTGCACCGATCCTTAGATTCTCCACAAGTCCTTTTGATGCCTTTTTGGGGCTACCTAAATACAGAGGCCAGAAAAAATTAAGGGAATAAAAGTGGTCCCTGGGGGACATCAGAGATGGTGTAGGGTCAGCCATGGGCTGTTGCCAGGTCTGTTCCCATCCTACAGGGAGTGAAGCCTACTTAGCATTTTAGCTATATGATGGAATAACTCCTATGGAGTAAAAGGAGGAAAATTGAGTTAGATGTGGTTAAAGTTGGGGCGGTGGGGTGGCAACTTCTTTTAAAAGGTGAGTGTCTTCTGCATTGGAAAATGCTACATTTAAAAATTCTCTGATCGGGTCAAATTCGGATCTCTATTTGCCAAAGGAAAACCAACATAATCTCCTCCGCAAAGAGAGCCTGAGAGGAGTTTTATAATACTTTCTTACAGAGTAAAAGCTGCAGGGCAAGCGCACCTTCAAATTTCCCCTGAATTGTACATGGCAAACGTAGCTACTCTAGAGAGAGCAGGGCACCGGAGGGCCGTCGGGCGCAGGCAGGGGATGCCGGCGGAGCAGCGCCCGGCCCGTGCCTTCCCGGGGGACGCCGAGAGGCGGAGGCGGCCCCCAGCCCTCACTGCGTGTCGCGGACTCACCTGGGGGCAGCCCGGGGCGGCGGCGGCGCGCGGCTCCCGGCTCCCTGCTCCCGGCACTCAGCCCAGGGCTGCCGGGGCGGCGGGAGGCGGCGCGGGGCTGCTCCCGCCGAGCCCCGCAGCTGCCGGAGGAGCAGGCACAGCAGCAGCAGCAGCAGCAGCAGCAGCAGGAGGAACAGCGCCAGGTAAAGGAGCAGGTTGAGCTCCCAGTCCATGCCGCCCGCGGCGCGGCTCGGCTCCCCGCGGAGCGCTCGGTGCCGATGCCGGTGGCGGTGCCCGTGGCGGNNCCCGTGGCGGTGGCGGCCGAGCCTCCTCCTCTGCGGCAGGAGAGGGGCACAGGGCGGAGGGGCCGCGGAGTCCGTCCTGCCTTCACCCCCCGCCCCTGCGGCAGGAGGGCACCGGGGGAGAGGGAGGTGGGTGCAGGGGGCACCGGGGCTGCACCGCGCCCGTGCTCTGAGCGGGGGCGTGTTGGTCCCGCTCCTTGGGCACCTGTCCCCTGGCACAGAAACGATGCTCCGAGAGCACCTGTCACCGGCAGAAGCTCACTTCGAGCCGGAGCCTCCCATCCAGACTGAAATGCCCACATGTGCACCCATCCTCCCTGCCTCCCCACTCCGCATCTCACACACCCGTCCACCACCAGAGGTCAAACACCTCCGAACTCCATCAGTACCAGAAAATATCTCTCTCCTTGAAGACATTTGAGAATCATCCCCTTGGCCCGAAGCACAAACACTCGTCGGGTATTGCCATGGCAGTAGGAAAGTTACTCTGAGTTTTGGCCGCTTGACTCAGATTTTAGCGAATGATACGACTGTGATGGACCCACCGTGAATTTTGCTTTCCATGGTACCATCTGTCCCCTTGCCCTCGTGATTTGTCCCAACTCAAGTCACACTCCCAAAACTTTCATGGATTTATAAGCCAGGGAAGTGAAATTTCACAGATGGAACATTAACACTGGTGCATATACTGCACAAATTTTGTGAGGACCAGAGAAAATGTATTACTTCCTCAAGAAACATATCCCAAAAAAAAAGCTCATAAATTCTACTTCATCAAGCCTCTCAAATTTTTAACATAGTATAGCATCACCCAAGTCTGAGCTAACAAGACAAATATGTACTGAGTCATCATTTTACACCAAATCTTCTATCCTTATTGGACCTCTGAATAATACTTCACAATAAAGTTCAATATAACAATTTGAGGCAATGAGGGAAAATGATCATTCATCATACTTCTTGAAGTAACAAAACATCATTGGGACAACTTAATCAATACTGTAGAAAACATTACCTGGTGGAAAAAGGCAAGGCCAGCATCCATCATTCTCCAGTGCTCACACATCCCATCCTGGCTCTGTGGTCTCTGACACAATAATTGGCACTTTCCCATTTTGCTTGTATGACGACTTCAACTACTCAGACGGAGTTTTCTTGTAAGCATTTCTTGGCAGGGAATGAAGAATTTGGATCTTTGGGAAATATTAACACTTAAATGTGGTACACTTCTTCATGTGAGACAGTCTGCTCATGTGCATGAGGCACTGGTGTGTGGCTGTTCTACACAACAGGAGGCACTTCTCACCCACACTTTTACCTTTTAACAACACCTTTGTTATAAGATACAACTGTAAAAGTGAAATTTCGTTTAAAATCAGCTGCATCAACAAAAAGATGCACCTCCTGTTTTAAAAGGACCATTTTAGTATGAAGATTTTAAGAGAGGTTGTCCATGCAGAACACAAAAATCCCTCATTGAGAAAGATTATGACTTCCAGCATTTCAAAGCAGTCAAGATTAATTTCTGGTCTATAACAGATAGTTTCAAGCTGAATAAGCAGGAGAAATAATTGAAAAAAATCCATTTTGATTTAATGGTTTAACTTGATTATCCTATTATCACCCAGTTTTATTAAATGTGCTGTCATATCTTAGCGATCAGATGTGACTTACAAGCTTGTCAGTACTCTGGATTTCCTCTGTATTGTAGAAGTACCAATATGTGCTATCAGCAAACATTTTCTGACACCTTTCCAATAGAAACCCCCCCCCCCAACAGTTTCCAAACAGATATTCACTTCATTTTCCTGAGTTCTTGCATCAAGCCAGTATTTAACCTGTCTGTCAAGTAATATTTAAGATTAGGCTATGAGAAAGTGCTTTTTTCTGGTAATAGTTTTGGTTCATTTTTGCCTATTCTCCATGAAAGGAAATTATAGTTTCTACTTTAACATGGACATTTGTTACTAAGAGAATTTGAAGATGCTTCTAAAAGGTTTGAAAACCTTAAACCACACTGAAATCTGAACCCAGCCATTGGTTTTGTATGTTCAGAGCCTTCAACTCTAGCTGTAACAATTTTGGCTTAGCACGACACTTAACTCAGCAACTGGTTTCACTTGAATCCATAGAAAGCATGGAAACAGTTTGCCTGGAGACAGGGAAGTTGCAGGGTGTGGAGACAAAAAAAGGAGGGGTGTAACTTCTTTTCCTCTGGCTTCATTGCTTGCCCAGCATCCAGCCTTGCACGCTTCCCACTTTCCCAAAGGGATTGCTGAGAGCTGGGAAGTGCTGAATGCAGCACTGCCTACAGGATCAGAATTTCTGGCAGGACCCTTTGGAGCAAAAAACTTCTTTCACGAGAGCAGTAAACCCCAGGAGATGATGTGAAGGCTAAGTACAGGGGGAAACAGCAAGAATATTTTGGGGTTTACTCCAAAATCTAGCCTATGGAAGATGATCAAGCATGCATCCAGCAAGCAGATGAAGATGTTATTCCTTAACTTGCCTAAAGCTGGTGTTTGGATGATATGCTGGCAGTTCGGGGTCCCTTTTATTTTTTTTTGAACAAAATTATTTGAGCATATATACCAGGCAACTACTTTCTTAAATTTTAGCCTTGGAAGCTGTGACACATTCCTTCTAATATGTAAGGGACAAAGGTGCTTATCTGTGCTTCAGATAAAGAGCTTGTTTGAGTGCTCCCCTGGATCCTGGCCAGAATATCCCGAGGTACTGTTCATGCCTCACTTCTGCCAGCAGCACTGCTTGCAAGGATTGCCCATCCTCCTACCCTGCCGTGGAACTGTTCATCATAAAAACAAATTATAAATTACATTATTACATCTAGGCAGAGCCTTTCTTCCCAAATAACCTTATAAACTGGAATGCTGCATACATCATGGATGTGCAAATGAGCAGGACTTGCAACTAAGCAGAAAAGGCACATTGCAGTTAAGGCTGCTGTGGAAAGAGAAGGTCAATTTCTTATTTATTTTGATTAGGCCATAAAACGTGGTTGCTGGCAGCTTGCTGTCAAGATGCTGAGATTCTGATGCAGTTTGGTTTTCTTCTCCAGTCCTCAAATATGATTTTCCCTCAAGGCTCATTTCAGTAAGATAATCCAATTCAAGCATTTCAGCCCACAGAGCATTCAGCTCAAATGTAGAAACGCTTCCATGTGGGCACTGTAGATCATCAGGATCTTCTTTCTAAAAATTCCTGCTTCAGACTAAGTGCCTGTGATTTATTCACTCATTTATTCAGTCTGCAGGGTGCAACACTCACTCCTGAACACTCAGAGTATTCCCATTATTTCATTACAATTGTAACTCTGCCCTTCACTGTACAGAAACGCAGAAATTACTCAGCTTCTGTTTCATTAACCGTTTATATGTAACCGTTCTATGTACCCTCCTCCTACAGATTTCCAGCGCTGTGGTTTTATGCCTCCTTAATTTGCCCATGAAATTCTTTTCCCTTTCTAGCACACGTGCAAACACAAAAGCTGCAAAGTAGCCTTTGTGCGAAGAAGATGGCATGGATCAAATGATACAGCTGATTTCCAGCCCCAATATGTGACTTTTTTCTCCTGGAATTACATCCAGCTCCTCCTGAAGCTCACCATCACCATCACCTTTTCTATTTTTTGCCACCGGCCTGATGGGCCAAGCCACATGACAGTTCACCAGGAGAGAGAGAACAGGAAGTTTTCCCATTTTACCTCAAGCAGAAATCTCAGCATATGCTGAAATTGACATTTTTTTGCAATCGATGAAGAGTAACATAGTTTGGAAGGCTCTTACAAACAACAAAAACCTTCCAAATTTGCTGTTGGTAAACTGAAGAGTTAAAGAATTTAACCCCAAGTCTTCACTAATGAATATTGTCACCAGATTCACACAACAAAAAAATAAAATCAGACAGAATTTCCACGTAAATATTGCCAGTAAAACTCCAAGGCCATTTTGCTTATTTTTACTCTTAGAGAAAGCGTTTCTTTCCATAATGTCACCAATATTCTCTTACAGCAAATATTTGTGATGATATTAATTTATCCTAAACTGAAAATATAAAACCATCATGGGAAAATCAGACAGCACTTGTCCTCGCTAGCACAAATCTGTGAGTTTCGGAAACACGACTCACATTTTAGTTTGCACTAGAACTGCAGTGTGCTAACAAGGTTTGAAAAGACAGCGTAACTGAGATATTTCAACACTTTTGTGTGGAAAATGTCAGCGTCCGGGGTTTAACGTTGGTGGGAAGATAATCGATTTTCTTTTTAAGCTCAAACTAAGCATAAAAGCCACTTGTAAAGACATTTTTACTTACGGGCAACAATTCAGAACAGCAGGGAGGGATGTTCTTCTGGTAGACTGCATGTCTTGGCTGCATTTTTGCCCGCAGCACTGACCGCCTAGTTCGTGATATCAGCTCGGCTATTTCCTGGGGGCTGCGGGGCATCCGCATGTTGAGGGCTGGGCACCACAATAGTGTTAACCACTCGAAATGTCTGGCATGCATGTTTTGTTGACTTTTTTTTTTTAATTCCAGATGGCTTTCCCGAGGACCGGCATTCCGGCACCAGCCCACGCCGCCTCTGTCCCTTACGTACCACCTCACGGCTGAGGTCCACACCCTGCACTGGTGCGGCTTTTCCTCGAGTGCTGGGTGCGATTTTGGGCACCCCAAAATTGTCGGAAATCATTAACTGTTGGAGAGCACGAGGGTGGTGAAAAGTCTGGGGGAGGAGCCATGTGAGGGGCGGCTGAGGGCGCTCGGTCTGTCCAGCTGGAGGAAACTGAGGGGACGGGGAGAGGAGGGGCGGGTGCCGATCTCTGCACCCTGATGGCCAGGGACAGGACTCGAGGAAACAGCACGACGCTGAGTCGGGGCAGGTTTAGCTTGGATAGCAGGAAAACGTTTTTCAAACAGAGCGCGTTCCGGCACTGGGACGGGATTCTCAGGGCACGGCTCTGCCTGAGGGGAGACGCCCGCGGGTGGGAACGCGGCGCGTGAGGGCTGGGCACGCGCGGCGCGCGGCGATGACGCGCGCGCTCCCCCCACTGCACATCAGCCGCGCGCCGCCCCCTCAAGGCCCGGCCATGAAGGCGACGCCGCTCTCCAACTGCGAGCGGCGCTTCCTCCTGCGCGCCATCCAGGAGAAGAAGGTGCCGCGCCCGCATACCTCCTCCCCGTCCCTTTCCCCGTCCCTTTCCCCGTCCCCTTCCCCGCCGCCCGGCGAGCGCGGCTGTCCCCGGAATCCGCGGTCCCGTCGCATGCCGGGCATGGCGCACTAACCCTGTCCATGTGCGTGTCCATGTCCGTGTCCGTGTCCGTGTCCGTGTATTCCCGCAGCGCCTGGATGGGAGGCAATGCTACGACTACCGCAACATCCGCGTCTCCTTCGGCGCCGACCGCGGCTGCTGCATCGTAGAGCTGGGCAGGACCAGGTGGGCGCGGGGGCTCGACCGCGGGCCCCGAGTTCAGTAAAGCCTCAGGTTCCCGAAGCTGCTGAGATCTCTGTAAACAGATTTTAACCTTTTAAGCCTTGAAGTCGTGGTATTTCAAGGGTAGGAGCAAAGAGAAGATGGAAAGGAAGGAAGCGGGAAAAATACAGGGTTTCCGTAATGATTTTAATTACAAATAACGTATAAAGTGCAAAATTGCTCCCTAGTTTTCATCCCTTTATTCACTGATCTCGCATTTTGCATTCTTCCACAAACCCAGCGACGCTTTTTTGCCTGTGTAAAAGTGAAATACATGCACTTACGTAAATATTTAATTGCAGTTTCTCATATGGTCAGGTCCATTTTTAGCCTTAAAAGACGGGAGTATGTTCTAGTTCCTACTTTTGGTTCTTTTAATTGTTGACCAGAGTTTAAATGTGTATGACAAGCGTTGAATGAGAAACTGTCAGGAGTGAGAATTACAGACTAAAACCCTAAACATATGCCTTTTTCCCCAAGTATGTGTTCTGTTTCTAGATTTTCGCTGGTACCAAGCGACTTGGTGCTTTATTTACCTTGGCAGGGTTCTTGCACAGGTCTCGTGTGAACTTGTTCCCCCCAAGCCCAGTCGGCCCACGGAAGGTGTGCTCTTCTTTAATCTGGAGCTCTCACCCATGGCTGCACCTGGGCTGGAGCCTGGCAGGTAATGAATGTCTTAAAATGACTAAACAAGGATGGGATAAAAGCCGCTGTAATCATACTAATTTTGGGTTAATTTTGTTCCAACAGACAATCCGAATTACTGGTGTCACTGAACAGACTATTGGAGAGATGCCTCAGAGATTCCAAATGCATTGACACTGAATCTCTCTGCGTTGTTGCTGGTGAAAAGGTAGGAAAACCTCCTAATTCATGGTAAAAGGTACATGTAGTCCAATTTTACACTGTTCTCTGTCTTGTTTTGGATAGTAGAAGTGCTGATTTTAGGTTAATGTAAAGATCCACACAGCTGACTTGAGAGTTATTTTCAACTTGCATGTCTACATAGGCTTTCTGAAGTAGCTGAGACCCTGCAGAATGATGTTTAAATTGTGCTGAAGTGCTACATACTTTGTCATAATTAAATGTGGCACAGTGGGGATCTTGAAATACACTGAGATCTCTCATCTTCTTAAGCAAAGACCTAAGGAATATAAGCTGGTTCTTTTTCTGGTTCAAAAAATGAACTAGTTCTGAAAAAAATTAACTTCTGCAGAATCAAGCAGGTTTGTAATTTTTTGTATTTTTTTCAGGTTTGGCAAATTCGGCTGGACATGCACCTTTTAAACCATGATGGCAACATCACTGATGCTGCCAGCATAGCAGGGATTGTAGCTCTGTGTCATTTTCGCAGACCAGATGTGTCTGTGCAAGGAGAGGAAGTAACTGTGGTGAGTTGGTTTGTTTTGCTTTTTTTTAAATTTCCTTAAATTTGTCATTTTAAAATCAAACGAGTTTCATAAATAACTGTATTCTGGGCCAATTTCTTTCAAAGTACACTCCTGAGGAACGTGATCCTGTCCCCTTGAGTATCCACCACATGCCCATTTGTGTCAGTTTCGCCTTCTACCATCAAGGGTAAGATTTTGAGGTCTTATGTACCCTTATAAGGGGTATAAATCTTGTATATCCATAGTTATTAATAATATGCAAACCAACTCCTTTGTTTAATTAAGGGTAGTAAGTTGCCTCGGATTTCTGCTGTTGCCTTACTATTTCAAACTTTGATTTTAGGACCTATTTATTGGTGGATCCAACTGAACGTGAGGAGCGGGTGATGGATGGGCTCCTTGTAATTGCCATGAATAAACACCATGAAATTTGTACCATCCAGTCCAGTGGAGTGGTCATGCTGGTGCAGGATCAGGTAAACCGTTGCCTTGGGGTGTATAAACTGTTCCTGTGCTGCAGTCTTGATGTGGGAATATCCATGACTTTTGGAAGCTGAGAAAAAAATTAACTGTCTGATTTTATTGGAAAAGATAATGTATTTTTTCTCTTAGTGGAAGAGCACAGTACTGTGTACCATGCTGCAGAAGGAACGTAGAAAAGGCCTAGTTTTTAGGCAGATATACTTTTTTTTTTTCCCCTGTGATTTGGCTGAGAAAACCTGCAAATTATTTCCAGTTGCACTCTGGAAGCTGTTAACTTTTTGCATAACTCTCAGTGAATCCAATTGCTCACGCTAAGGTGCCATATTTTAAGTGTGTGTAATTCCTGTGATTTAAATGTTTGTGATTCCTTATGATGCTCTACAGTTTCAGTTAAAAACATCTTGCTTTTCTGGTTGTAAACTGTTTTCTGTATGTGTAACAAACAGATTCTGAGATGCAGTAAAATAACAGCTGTTAAGGTCGCAGAAATAACAGAACTGATTCAGAAAGCCCTGGAAAATGACCAAAAAGCCAGGTGAGTGTTTTGGGAAGGGACAGAAACAGGAGGTTTTTAAGAAATGTAGTAGAAAATAATGTCAACTTGTGCTTTCAACAGCAAATTGTCTTCACTGGTATTTGTTTTAAATAGCAAGCATTTGTATACTTGAACTTGAGAAGAGAAACCATGTTTGGGTTATCCTTAAATAATGTCTGTCTCTGAATGACCAGGAAGGAAGGCGGGAAATTCGGCTTCGCGGAATCCATCCCCAACCAAAGGATCACTGCCTTCAAAATGGAGAGTGCTGCTGTGGACACCAATGACGTGGAAGAACAGGCTGGAGAAATCATTGCTAAAGCTGACCCTCCTGCAGAAGTGTATCTTTTCCAGGGTATTACCCAGGGGAAAACCAGGCTAAACACACATCTAAGATTCCTCATATCTTAGGTAGCCGTATAACCTTCAGAGGAAATATCATCATCATCATCGTCCTGGTTTTGTTTCTGTCTGCTTTTAATTCCTTGCCTAAAGTGCCAAGCTGAAATCAGAACTGTGATTATTACAGTAACTGGAGAAGTGGCACTCTGAACTCCCTTTTAGGGCTGTTCGCCCCCAGCTTAAGACCCACCTGGTTTGCTTTCAGAATACAGAGAATTTCACTTGCAAACACCAGGGTTTTTCTTAACTCCTGCAGTTTTGCCAATCCAGTATTGCACACTCCTGGGACAGCCCAAATTGGGGAAGGAATAGAGAACTCCTGGGGGGACCTTGAAGAATCCGAGAAGGAAGAAGCAGCAGAAGAGGAAGGTGAAAGTGAGGCAGCTGCTCTTGAATGTGAGAAAGTTGAAACTGAGGATACAAGTACACTGAGGAAAACTAAGAATGGTAAGTATTTGCTTTTCTTTGTATCAGGTCTTACTGTATCACTTTATAAACAGTTTAGAATTAAAATGTGAGAGGTCCTTAGGAAGAAAGAACCCTTGCAGCCACTTTACACATTTGCTAATTCCACTTGACCTGGTCTGTTCTCTTCAAAACTTGATTTCTGTAGTATATGGAGGGCTCCAAATGAATCAGTAGCCCCTCTGAATATTTCTTTAAAATGGTGTGGTTCTTAATTACAGGGGTTGTTTGTACAAAACTGATCAGCAGTTTGGGGTTGGTGGGGTTTGTGCATTTTTCAGATGAACCCATTGTACTGTCTGACAGCGAGGAGGAAGAAGTTGTCATTCTGGAACCACAGGAACTACCACGGAAAACAAGGTAACCAGCAAGTGGAATTAGGAGGGGAAAGGAGTTCGTGGGAGTATTTCCAGGAAGGACAGGATTTTGGCAAGGCTAAGAAAGGTTTCAGTTGATCAAGGGGAATACAGATACAGCTGAGAGCAAGGAGGTTGAAATCTAGGCTAAATCTCTGGCCTTCTGTCCTGGGAGGCCAGAGCCTGGCTGGCCTGTAGCAGTCTGAAATGGCTATGGGTATTTTACACATTTTAGTCCTTCCAGAGGGAGTGAAAGCATAAAAGTGGATCTCAGTCAATGGCTCCTTTGAGCTGCTGCAGAGATTCTGCGTGCTGCACTAGAGCTGATGCTGAGTTTTACCTTCAAGAAATGAGATTTGCTGCTGTATCCCTGCACCAGCTATGGAAACCCTTGGCACCAAGTGTAGTGGGAGGTTGCCAACTTATGCATAATCAACCTGTATTCTTCTGAAATAGTAAAGCTATTCAGTAAGTTTCTCTGCTACAACTGTTGTTTGCTGACAGAACACAGACCAGCTCCAAACAACAAAACCCAAGTAAGAAAGCATTTAACAAAAGGAGAAGAAAGAAGAGAACTTCTCATTAAAGTCATTATCCCTCCTGCAGGAATGCTGTATAATATGGATTTTGGTGTATTATGACTGAGCTTATTTTTGTAGATAATTTTATTTCCTCCCCTCCCTATATCTGGTTCTGCTCTTACGTATATGTTAAAACTATTGTACACAGATTTAAATAAAAAAATGGTTCCTGTAACTGAAATCCCATGTTTGGCAGCCAGCTGCAGCAAGAACTCACCTAGTTCAGCTTTCTTCACAGGGGAAAACTAGCGTGCTGTGATTAAAACCTTCTTGCATCTGCACCTTAGCTTGTGCTCAAACCACTTTGTATGAAAATCACCAGAAATGCATGGACTTAACAAACTGGCACAGAACTTCAGCAGTGGAGTTTCTTAAAAAGTTTAATTAAATATTACATGCAACAGACAGGAATGCTTCTTGAACTATAGGCGAAGAGTTATGCTCTGAATTTAGGATCAGGCAAAACAAAGAGACAAGGAGGATTCCAAAATACCTGATCTGGGCGCTTTGTTTGCAAACAAGTGACACTGGAAACACACACATATTTACAGAGTGAAGCAGGGCTATTTTACAGGTGACCTCAGTGTTACATGAGCTGTGAACAGGAGAGAAGTTACTGTTGCAGACTTTACATTCCCCAAATCAGGTTAAGAACTTAATGTAAAAAAAGCCAAACATATATATATAAAATTGCTCCCAGCCAGGCAAAGCTTAAATCAAGTTGTGCTCTTCCAGAAAGGAACCAACACACAAAACCTCTTTTCTCCAGGAGCTAGACCAGTGCGTTGTCTTAGTGTCAGTTCTTCCAACCCAAAGTCACTGTCCTGAGTCCAAAAATGGGTGAAGATGCAGTTCCTTCTTAGTTCCATAGTACCAAAAGACTGTAAACTTCTTCAGAAAAAAGAACAGTATTTTTTGCACTGCTGTTTCTCTCTTCCCACATAACAATCTCATTCCTACATTCCTTAGAGCCTTTAGTTGGAAAGGACTAGAAGTTAACCTGGTTAGGCTTAACGGTAATACAGTACAACCCAGGATATTTTATTGAAAGCTTAGAAGCAAAAGCTGGAATTGTCCCATATTAACTTCAGAAAGTGAGAAGGTGGAAAAAGATTGTAACTGCAGAAGCAAGAGCTGCCCTGAGGAAGGAGGAACATTGTCATGCTGGGCAGAGATGCCAGCCCCTGACTGAAGATTTTCTGTTAGGCTGCAGAGGAAGTCATGTTGACAACGGTGAAGATAAAGCTCAGGGAGCGTGGAAGAATTTTTCTCTGTGCTGTGGGCACAGTAAGGGAACAAGTTCCATTGAAACTCGAGCACAGCTCTTTGATAAAGCACTAAATTAATATTAAAGCCCACTGAAGTCTTTCCACTTAAATACTGCTACTTGCTCTTTTTCTGGAGAAAATTCATAAGCTTGCTTTAAATTACCCCTCCTCCCATGTTCGTATTTCTCAGTGGTCTTGGAATACATCACAGAAAGGAAGGGGAAGGCAGAACCCAGTTTCCCAGGAAGAGCCCTGTGGCCTGTTATCTTCAAGTAATAGCTGCCAGTCAGCATTGCAAGGTACCCTTCCAAGGTCACAAACGGCGAAAAACACATTCCTTGCTATATAAACTGCCTCTCCTGCAAGGTTAAAGTGTTTCCAACCCCAAGCACCAGACATGATACACAGGCTGTCTCCAGTTCGTCTTTGCATTTCAGTGGCAGCCTACTGAAATTAAGCTAAATAAAGACTGCTGGTCAATGAAATGTGGTTCTTCATTAATCCTTAGAACATGCCTAGAAGTCCAAGTGCATCCTAAGAAGCTCAGATACCCTCTGCTGCATATTTTGACCAGATTTTTGACCAACACTCGATTCCATTGGTTTTGTAATTGAGGTGGTTCAGGGAAGGCTCAGGCAGCAGCACAGGGTTGGGGCAGAGTAGTAACTTTGTAGATACTTAGTGGAGACACAGAGTTAGGTCTCGTTAACACCTGCTGCTCAGCCTGACAGATGATTTTAAAAACATTCTTTCAAAACCTAACAGCTGTTGGACATCTGTGAGGAGGAGTTTATACTGCTGTGTGCCCAGATAACCAGAGCAACAGCACTGACTCAACTTCAAGGCAAAGAGGCATAGGTTTCACAGGGCAGCCCTTGCCAAAAGGCTTTAGAAATGAATGCTAAAGATGGCAGTACTGCCCCTCTGTGATTTTAACCTATTGGCAAGACCACTAACATCGGATACAAAAACTGTTTATTAGCCAACCTGGAAATGGCTTATTTCAGCCCACTTCCGTGCACTCGCTGCTTTACATGCAAACAACAGCAGGTACGGGGCAGCATCTCTCCATTTACACAGGCTGAAGGTAAACATGCACTTGATCTAATGCTGATTGAATGCCAGTTTGCTCATGCAACAGTTTCAGAACTAAGGAAAAACATGGCACATTCTTGCTGTGTGCCACAGAGGAGGTCCTCCCAAGCATGAGGGGTGTACAGAACTCATGCTGCTCTGCACGCAGCCCATCCATGCCAGAAGACATTCCCTGCCCTTGAGGGCACAGAGCAGCAGTTCACCCCCCTGCAGTTTAATCCCTCCACCACCCCTAAAGAGGTACCAGGCAAGCAGAGTGAGGACTAATTTTCTCAGTAGGCATCAACGGACTTTTGGAACATCCAACACATCGGTGGGAACTCCATGGGTTTAGATTAGTATCAGTTTTACACTTGGACTAGAAAATACCGACAGCAAGACCATTTTCTGCGTAGCAGAAGCGTGAGGTATGAACTGGTGCAGGAGTTTTAACTGTGCAGTCCCTGCAGCAGAGCATTCAGCCTTTCCCCTGATGAAGATCTGGCACTACATTATACAGCAACTGCGGCATATCCTAAAGAGCCTCATGAGTTGGTTCCAGCAAGGAGTTCTCCTCGTGGCCACAGAGTTTCTTCCAGTTTTGTAGCCATTAAGGCACGTTTTGGATCTATACTAAGTTCTTGGTTTAAACTAGACAGTATAAAAATGCTACTGATACTCTGTGGAGTCCAAGTCTCTTACCCAGAAGGAGAAAAAGCCCTACTATAATAATGCACTGCTAATATTAACATTCAGTCTAGAATTAGATAAGCAGTCTCAGACTTCACGTGGCCTGCATGGTTAATTCTGTGCCTGAAGAGAACATTTTGATAAAAACACAGCTAAAACTCTTAACAAGATTGCATGTACAAAAGATTTACATTAAAACCACATGAAACTAAACTTCATAATTGAAGTCATCAAAGCCTGTATTCATATGCTGAGTGATCATGTCTAAAATCCTGAACCATGTTTAAAACTGTACATCATTTCCTGGCAATATACATCTCTTAAAAAGATCAGTCTCTTGATTATTACAATAAGTTTAGTGTGTCTGGTGGGTCAATGAGCGATACTCCATGGTACCTAGAGAGGGAACAAAAGAGGCAGGATGTCATCTTGCTCAAGAGGTCTCTGCCAAAAAGAGCAGCATAACACACTGCAGTGAAGTGCACTTCCCACCAGGCAGGAAACCTTCTGGGGCTTGTTGGCTGCCATATCCCACACAGATTTTTAGGAGTGCTAGGTATCACCAACTGTAGGAACATCAAGAAAATTCCAACAGCTTCTATCCTACAGTTCAGGCACCGATGGAACACAAGGTATTGCTTGACAAACCACCAGCCAAAATCCCCTTGTCACCATCTCACTGAGGTGGATTTGGTTAGTTGAGTGTGCCTGAAGACTCAAAAGATACATCCCACACCCACACCCTGCCAAGCAGTTACATGTTTGGACAACTCAGGCATTAACACCTCCACAGATACTCACTTGGTACTCTTGTACTTTTCCCTTATGGACTGTTGTGTGTGCTGGGCTGCTCTGAGGTAGGTGTTGTGTAGGTCCATGAGGCAAGGCTTGATGTCTTCAAGGGTGTAGCCAGTTACTTTGCACAGGGATTCAGGCTGAGGGGAAAAAACAAAATGGGAGAGGGACATTTGAATGTTGCTGTTCACTTATGCTGATGACCAGTGGTGGAGTTTTTAAGCTTCCTGTTGAACCATATTACCTCACCCCCCCCAATCCCATTTTTCAAATACCACAGGGAGCCATCCCTAATTAACAGCCTAGGACCACAGAACCCTCAGAACTGTGTATAAAGACACTGAACACACACAGAGGCCCGTAAAGGCTCAAGTTGGAGTGCTACATACCCAGGTTTGTCCAGTGAGTGTGTAGTCTGCCAGATGGAAGGCTGCAGCAGCAATAACTGATGGCAAGTATTTCAGGTAAGGATCAGCATCAATTAGACTCAGCTCTCCCAGGTACTGCAAGGGAAATGAAAGAGGGAATTATCTGCTTCCAAAAGTTAACAGTTGCTTTAGAACCGTAACTTAAGCTTCCAATCCTGTCATCAGTTGGAAGGACAACTTTTATTAGGTGCCACTTACTTTCTCTTTAAGTATCTCCTGCTGTCAAACAGCATACCCAACACATTTTATATTTAGGGACATGTAAGAACTAGAGGGAAGAGTGTAGTCAGGTCTGACCATTGCACAGGGAGACAAAAGCTTCTGTTTAGGAGCTCTGGTACCTACCACACAGCTAGGATTTATTATAACCTCAGCTGAAATATTATCTCTGCTCTGCTCTAGAAATTAGCCTCTGGATTTAGAACTTGCTGCTTGTTGAGGGGAAAACCAAAACAGTTCTTTTTTGCCAAACTGTGTGGGGGATAGGTGTGGCAGCTGTAGATAAGAGAGAGGGAAACATCTATCTAGCAGTGCAACAAGCCCCGGTTTAAAGTTCAGTAATCTCTGCCTGCTCTGAGAAAGGGTGCATGCTTGAGCCAGGACAAGTGCCAGCTCTGATAAGAATGGAGCATCCCAAACAGAAAGTGGCAATAGAAGCGTTAGTTCCCAGCTGTAGGCCACCGCTTCTGGAAGAGCACAATTTATAAGGTGTATATATGTAATACATACATATATATATATATATATGCAATAAATACCTGCAATAGACTTCTCTAATTACATGGGCTCAGCTAGTAATTCTTACTTACCATTGACAGGCTCTCCACTTTAGCATCTGTCTGCTGGTGTAGGAAGTACTGGGTGAGGAACTGGTTGATTGTTGGAGCCGCCAAGTCAAAGGACAAAACCTTCAGAATTAAGTGCTCCATCCTTAGGACCTGCTTCTTGGTGTAGGTGTCGTCTGTGATGTAGACAAACTCGGCTACTTCAGGAGGGTAGATCTCTTCAAACTTTCTGCCAGGAGAAACGTTTATGAGGAAATAATGCAGTACTAGAAAACCACCAACACTTAACAAAATGCTTGTTTAAATTCTGACTTGGGAAGGAGCTAGGCACTGGTGCCAAACAAGTTTGCTGCAGTCGGTTCAGTAGCTTCTGAATCAGAAGGATGTGAAATTGGAGAGCTACAACAGCATGATAATTTAGTACTAAGGAATTTGGGACTTGGAGTCACTTAAACTCCAGGATAACCCACTAAATTAGTAATTGGGGCAAGCACAGCTTGCTTTTCACATGCCTTAGGCATATTCCCTCAAATACTGTTTAGATGCTGGCTGATGTAGCTGGAAATAACAGATCCTCACTTTAGGGGCAATCTACAAAGATAACCGCCAATCTTTTAGGCGGGTAAATCCTGATTTTTATCCTAGTGTGAAGCCCTCCTGAGCCAGTCTTGCTCCAGGCAACAGAACAGCCACAAGACTTTCATCTGTATGAAACCAGCAGGCAGAACCTGAAATGAAGCAATTTCACTTACGATGCAAGCAGCATCGCTGCGGTACCCACAAGCTGAAGTTTTCCTCTCAAAACAGACATGGAAGAAAGAAACCTATCAATGTAATTTACAGCTAAGTGCAGCGTTTCGTTCTGTAATTTGTATTCCTCTCCAACTTCCACCAGCCAGTCCACAAGAATAGCCCGCATGTTGTTTGTGATATCAGGTTGCTTCTTCATGTAACCTATTTTGGGCTTGCATTTCACCTGTAGGTTTAGATGACAGATAAAGTTGAGTTTGGACCATGTGTTGGTAGGGAAGCGACTGTTTAAAACTCCATTTAGCACAGTTTAACAAATCAGAAGTAAGCACTGGTGAGTTTAGGATCAATAAGTTCTATTTCTGTAACCTTGCCTTCCAGCTTGTGCACGGCACCATCAACCTTATCACAATAAACCAGTCTCGTGCTCTTATTTCTCTCTTTCTAGCAAGCTCTAATTTAGTCACTGTCATGGTAACTCATGTTCAGATGCATTTCTCTACCCCAAATTTCTTCCCCCATGGGCTGTATGCAAATTAGAAGAGAGACAGCAGCTCACCTCCATTTCCCTCAGGTACGTATGGATTTCGCTGATATAGTCTGGCACATTATTAACGTTTGGTGCTTTCTCTTCTGTTTCTGAGGTTATTGAAATATCCATAATACTTGGAGAATCTAAGCAGAGGATAACAGCCATGTTAAAATGGGCCACATCACACCACTGCGTCACAGCACAGGGAGCCTTGTGCAGGCTCACTTAGCTGCACTGGGAGTTGAGGAGACTCTATGGAAGTCAAATGTTACAGGAACAGGGAAGTTTCCCCTTCCCCTTTCTCTTCTTCCCCCTAACAATAAAGCGATGGAAAACTCTCTTGCAATTATGTAGTGCTCAGTGCACAGTGTGTTACCTTGTTACATAGATGTGGATCCTGTAATCTTAGATTGTGGTTTAAAACAGGGCAGGGGTGCCAGAGCTTTTTTCTAGCCTGCAGAAGGGGATCACAGGGAAAACAGCTCTCAAATATTCATACATTTGCTACAGAAGACACATCTGGCAGTTCCCATTTTTCACATACTGGGAAGAGATCAAAACTCTTGTACCACTACAAGACATTACCTGGGAGAAGAACCTTTTACATCTTGAGATGTGCCTGGGTAAAGTCCCCTTCTAATTCTGTAATGGTAGCAAAGGGCGAAGTTTTATGGGTTGACCTTGTTTGTAATCTGGCTTCTCTCATGAGATACTGACAGCTAATGTGATAAAGTATTAAAACTGCCTATAAGAGCAGGGGATAAGAACACAGAGGCTCAGCTGAAAAGCTGCTGTATCCCGGTGGCAGGCTCCATAGAACCAAATCAGCCCGTGTCCCCAACCACAGCACTCCAGATCTCTCTGGAAATCACTCCCTGGGTGATCTCTCTGGAAATCACCCCCTGCAGGCTTCCCGGGCCGGGGCCTGAGGGAGGGGAGCAGGTGGGACGCGGCCTGCACGGCGCAGCAGGGCCGGGGTGTCACGTACCGAAGCTCAGCTCCATGGCGTTGCCCAGGGGGGCCAGGGGCCGCCGCTCCCCCAGGGTACACACGGCCGCACGCAGCCCCAGCGCCGCCTCCTCCTTCTGCCCCGCCGGGACGCCCCGCTGCCGCCGCGGCTCCCGCTCCCCGTCGGGCTCGTCCACATGGATGGAGAAGGGCTGATGCTGGTGCTGCTGCAGCCCCGCCGCCGCTCCATGGCCCTGGCAGCCGCCTCGCGCCGCCTGTGGGGAGAGCGGCCGTCAGCGCCCGGCCCCTGACAGCTCCCGCCGCGCCGGACCGGCGCTGCCCCGTCCACGTCCCCCCCGCAGCCCGCCGCTGCCCTCTCACCTGCAGCGGGACCCCGGCACGCTNCCCGCGGCTTTGCCGGCCGCCGGCGGGGGCACGTTCTCCTGGTTCTCCTGCTCCGCCAGCATGGCCGCGGCAGGAGCGGGGGGCACGGTGGAGGGGACGGCGGGGCGGGAGCGGCGGCGGGGCCGGGGTCGGGCGCGCCTGGAGCCGCCCGCGCCGTTCAAGTAGCCCGCGACTCTTGAACCGCCCAATGGGCGCGCGCGGCGTCACGACCGCGCCGGATGGGGCGGACAGAGGGACGGACGGACGGACACGGGCGGACACGAAGGGCGGGGAGCCCGCGGGGAGGGAGCGCAGCTGCCGGGGACACCGCCAAGGGAGGGAGAGAAGCGCCTCAGGCCTTCCCGCCGGGAAACGTGTGTGGGAAGCGTGCTGGAGCTTGGCCCAGCCAAGCTCGTCAACGTGTCCCCGAAGATGGCGGGGGGAGTGGGGTGGTTTAGTCGGGAGAAAAGCGGGCTCTGTGAGTGTAGTGAGGTGCCAGCAGCGAGGGGACAAGAGGAAATAGCCTCGAGACAGGAGAGACTTAGATTATCAAAGAATCACAGACCACAAAGCTAATCCTCCTCCAACCCCGCTGCTATGTGGAGGGACACTTCACTAGACCAGGCTGCTCAGAGCCCCATCCAACCTGGCCTTGAACACTTCCAGGGATCCACGGCCTCTCCGGGCAACCTGTGCGAGGGCCTCAGCACCCTCAGATGAGACAATTAGGAAAAAAAATTGTCACTGTTAGGGTGAATCACCATCCCTGGAGGTGCTTAAGACGTGTCTGGATCTGGCGCTGGGGTATGTGGTTTAAGGGTTACAGTGATAATGACAAGCTGATGGTTGGACTTGATCTCAAAGGTCTCTTCCACCCTTGATGCCACCCTCTATGCCACTTCAGTGGAGTTGGTCTTTTTCACTTGCAAACAGATCTGTCTCCACTGGCTGCTTCCTCTCTTCTAATTTTAAATAAAACTGAGTGAGAAAGTAGGTGGAGTTTTGAAATGAAGCACAGGGAGGCTGGAGAAGCACAAAGGAAGTTTAATGCCATCCGTTCCTGAACAAATGTGGCTTTAAATGCATCTGTCCATCAGTCTAAAATTCAGAGTTCTCCCCACTCTGCCCCCACCAGCTACATCAAGTCTGGTGACATTCTCCTACCACATTCTCAATACAACAGGAAAAACTAAGTTAGGTACAGCTTAAACACACAGATTTCTTCCAAATTCATCCAAGCCTCTAGAAACCAGTTTCATCATCCATTCTTGCAGCTGGGGGACAGGCTACTCCATGTAGTCTTAAACAGCTGTGAAAACATCTTTGCCAAAAGGATATTTGGTATTTACATCTGATCTTTCTTGAGCTGTTAACACTGTACATAAAACCTCTGCACACAGCTAACATACACAACAGTTCATACGAAGTTTACTACTGTATCCAGTATGATAACAAATATGAATAAAACCTAAGAGCTGACAGTACAGCAAATGAGTAAAAGTGTTTTTGACTTGATAGTGAAATGCCTTGGTTAAAACCAGAAAAATTACTCTGCTTTTTCCTTGTCAGGCAGCATCAAAAAAAGCAATCAATCCATCTTGATCACAGCCATCCAGAATTTCCAGAAGGAGAGGAACTTTGGTTTTCACATTGATGCCTTTAAATTTAAATTTATCTATGAAGAGATCTGTGATCATACCTGCAAAGGTAAAATTCCAGGAATTACTATATCTTTTCAGTAGGAGGTATCTCTACTTTTAACTCATGATTATGTTCCAACTATTCCAGTTGTTGCAAGACTTTTTTAACCTCACCTTCTAAACAATGGTTTAACTGTAAACAAATCCAAACCATTTAACTTTTATACATTCTTAAATGCCATCCTGAATTTGAACACTATCTTTGACCATGTCCATAAAGACAAGAGTTATCTAAATCTAAGCAAGTATTTCAGTCATGAACATGTCTCTGGACATTAAGCCCCATTTAAATAAAGCTGAATTATCCACAAACCATAAAGTCTCTCGAGATGTGCAGGTTGTCTCTTGTATTCCTCGAGCAGCTGATCTGCCTCTTCCAAAATGCTGCGGTATTTTGGGAGCAGGAAGTCCACGTTGCCTTCATGAACTTGTAATTCCTCAAAGACAGTTTAAAATGGTAAGAACTAACAGCAGGTAAGTATCATGAGGGCAGGTAAGTAAGAAGAAATTAAGCTTAGATATATCAGAAGGAAGTACTTCAAAGGGAAGACAATTCTCTTCTAAATTAGCAACTGTTATTTTCAGAGTGCCTCACTTTCTAGTCTTCTAATGAAATGCCAGATGTCACTTGGCACTTCATAGACTGGATTCTCAAAATCCTGGCTATTACAGCTTCCAGCTCTGAGCCACAACAGGATCACACCACACAGACTCAAGCCTTGACCATAGCTTCACTTTCAGAATAATTCCTAAAAACGTGTTGCACACACCAAAGTCTGAAGGTAAAAGTAAACTCTGAGAGTATCACTCAGTTTGTGACAGCAAAAAGTTCTGAAGGTCTCTTCTAGAATGCCTCAGTCTAGCAGCAGACCAGTTTGAGATGGTCAATAGTATAGGTCTTTTTATCCTCCAGAGAAAGACATTTCTGTTCTAGACAAGAGGTAATTACGTTGTGCACTGTGAGTCTGCTGGGATAGCAGCTTTCATCAATCATTAGATTATTTTACTGCCTGTCAATAAGTTATCATCCAAAAACTGAGTGACAAAATAATTTGTGGAGGATTTGCTGTCTAAAAAAGCCTACACCAAGCAATATGTACAGCACCATTACTATTGCACAAACACAATATGCATTAAGAATAAATTCTCTATTATTGTTTACATCCCTGGTTTGCCAAACCAAGCCCAAATAAAACCCTTTTAGTGATAATAAAGATTCACACTGTTCTCACTGGTAGCCAGCTGTTCTACTATCTAAACAGCTCTGACAAGTATTTGATTCCCCCAAAAGGACAAGAGAGAACTGGTTGTCCATTTTCACCTCCCCTCCCATTAAGTAAAAAATACCAGCTTGGTAATGGTGAGCTATTGACAGTAAAATCCTGGTTGTTGGAAAAAACGTCCAAGAACTGAGACAAGCTGCCTAACTGATATCTCCCAAAGGCTGCTGAAAAGGGTATTAAATAAAAGATTCAAAAGCAGATAATGCAGAAATTATGAGACACTGGTATGAAGTTCCAGAGCAAGGAGTCACATCTAAATAACTTTTAAATGTTAGTGGAAGGAGGGACAGAAGGAGCTGGAAAATAAGAGCAGGCAGGAAGAGAACATTAGAGGATAAAGCTGGCTGCACTTCTACTGTCCAATTTAAGCAGCTTCAGTAATCCTACATTATATTCACCAGTTATATAGCAAAAAAGAGAATTTTCCTTCAAGAAATCTGTCTCCTGGACACTTAAAATACATGCTTTAATGTAATTTAAGGGAACAGAAAGGGAACAGATCCCCACATGATACATATCTGACTTGAGCCATGGTTTGGTATCTGACAGCATAATCCCCCAGAAAAATCAAACCCCAAGAGTTCAAATACTCACTCTCAAAGCATCTATTAAGTGAACCTTCTTGGCCAGCAGCTGCTGATACTCTAATTTAGGGTGGATAAGCTTTAATGTGTGCCTCACAGATTCTTCATTTACATCTAGCAGGGAGTAAAAAAGAACCCCAACAAGCAAATGAGTACAACACATTCCATTTATGGGAATATCAAATGAACTGAAGGACAACAAAATAGAGAAGGAATTTTTACCATATGATATGTTGAGATTAATCTTCCTTTTAGTAGCCTCTTTGGAAAGCACATCCTTGAGGATGGATATTGTAGAGATGTTGTCAGATTTAAAATATCCCTCACCTTTCCTATAAAAGAAGAAAAAATTTAAATAAATAATCATAAGCACACACGCATGCATTAGGTTTAGTAATTGTATTTTACCTGTAGGTGCTTTCAAGCTGTGTTCCCAGGAAGGTGTTCTGAAAATAAAAGGTGATGCACTCTCCAGCAGGAGTCTTTTCAGGCACCTCGGGCAAGCAAAACACAACCCAGGAGTGAATTTCAGCAAAACTGAACTGGCCTTTGAGCATCAGTGTATTCATGGGCCTGTGACATTGTTAAATTAAAAGAGAAAAAGAACAGTTAACAGTTAAGGGGGGACACTGGCCATGTAAAAAAAATTTAGTTCCATGTGGTGGTTTCCTTTTAATCAACACCCTGTAAAAAATTAGGTCTCTCCCTAAGTACAGATACATATTGCAGATTACAGCTGGTTTTTTGTACTTCAAGATGCAAAGCTACGTGCACATTCAAGTTTTACCTCCCACTAGGCATATCATATCTGGGAAAAAAAAACAACTTGGAAGTTTTTGATGTCCCATTGCAAGTTGTCAAACCTGAAATTTAGGACAAAGGTAAATAACTGACAAGAGCAAATATGACTAAGAGCTTCAAGAGCCTCTCATGCTGTAAACCCCAGATGCAGCATTTTTATAATGAACAAGGCATAGCAGAGCTCATTTGCACACTGAAGCCTTTGGTATCCTCCCTTCAGCCTTTCAGTTTCGGTTTGAACAAGCTGATCCTTGGAGGCAACATGAGATGTTAGCTGATGGCAGGCAAAAATACATCAGAAATTGTATAAAATACTAAACTCCTACAACAGAGAACTAAAGGTAAAAACAGTCTTGGCTCAGTTTTGGGGCCAAGTTAGCGGTGAGAAAAAAAATTAGAGGAAAAGGGTGGAGCAGAGAATGAGGCTGAAACTGAAAAGACACAGTTACCCTACACACTGTCTTACCACACCCTCACCTAACACAGGGGGCTGAACTATAACCCAGGGCAGTAAAATGAAAAACAGCCCCAAAATAAGAATGGCAAGGAACCCATTTAATCCGTAATTTCTATTAAGAAATCCATGCAATGGAGCTACAGGCTCAAAAGTGTAGGTTAGGGGTTAGAAATCCCATACTGAAATTTACAGAGCAAACGTTTCAGCTGAACTGTGTCATTTTTTCCAAGCGTAAAAAGGCATTGATTTTTCTTTGCAAATACCTGTCCTGGTCAATAGAATGAGTTCTCTGGTGAAGTGAAAGTGGCTTAATTTGATATTGATGAACTTGACAGGTTTTTGGCTGAATTCTGGGAGTTATGTATGCCTGAAGTGTCCCGTACTGTCCTTCAATTGAGCGAACCTGCAGACAGGAAAGGACCCACAGAAAAGAAGAAAAGGGAAAAGATTGTTTTACCACTCTTTGGAAATTTAGTGAACATTCAAAGTATGTTAAAGAAAGCCTCTAGTATTTCAGGAATATTTAGAGTACTATATTTACTTGATAGTGCCACTATAAATAAAGCAGATGAGTTTTAAAACAAAATGGAGCAAAGTCCAGTGAAGTGCTGCTGTATTAGATGACTTAAATATTAATAAAATAACTCATTTTCTGATCGGTTAAAATAAAAAGCCTAAAAATGAAGGCATAAATACATATCAGATTAGGAGGCTGCAGTAAAAAAGAGAAAACCTCATGTCTATGTGCACATTGAGGATTCTCCTCATCAGAATTTCCTTCATTATTTCCCCTGCTGGTTGCCATAAAACGTGTGAATTTGGTGGATCCTTAAAAATAAACTCCGAAACACCCACATGCCTTTAAGTATAATGAGCATGGGATGACAGGATTTTCTTCCTCTCCAAAATACAAATTTATATATACATTTATATGTATAAAATAAAAAAAATTATAAATACAAATCTATATTCCCTTGTTAGTTCTTCCCAATGTAACTTCCTTCAAACACTTCAGAGGATAAACAGTGCCAGAGCTTTCTTTCCCACATCTCCTTCAGCTTTAAGTTTCACACATATTGCCTTCAGAATGCTGTATTTTCCCACTGTGATGTCCCCACTGCTTTCATCTTAGGAATACTCAAAAGGACCCCAGTCTCTCCTCTGACATATTTTTAGAAGCCTTTAGAAATTCTAAAGACAAATATAAAGGAATACAAATCCCAGAAAGGTTCTCAGGAAAAAAAACAGCAGTAGAAACTGGACTGATCTAGGTAGAGAACTCTACATTCCAAAGCAGGAATAACCACTAATTTTATGGAACATATTTCTGAGCATTTTACCTTAAGTTCAAGTCTTGTAGTATTTGCTTGGCATCTGTAAGTTGCAAGAAGAAAGTTGCTATTTGGCTGTAAAAAACCAAACAGGAAAATAATACAGAATAGGCCAGTGGATTCACAAAATTTCTACTGGTCTGTTTTAACTGTAAATATGTTACAGTAAAGTTTTTGCTATGCATGTACAGCTATTTACAAGAGTTAAATACAAAAAAGCAATCCTTGGTTCTCCTGAAGGTTCCAATTAGTTTTAATTATGGTAGAGTTAAAAAAAAATAAAATCTCCCTATAAGGAGAATACAACCAAAGCCTCTTTTACTCTTTAATATCTCTACAAATATTGCATAGATACCTACTTTTCATCTGAAAAATGCATGTCAGCCTGCACCACTCATCTGCAAAATTAGTTCAACATTCAAAAACTAAACCAGGATCAGTAAGAAAATACACCCAAAAAAGCAATAAATTAATCATCATAAATGGCATGAAAGCTAAAATAAAAAGCTGATTTATGGGAGCTCCAGGGCAGAATAATGATGTGCAAATTTAGCTCTTAAAACTAAAATAAAGGACTGTTAAAAGGGAAAAGATTTTACAGAAGATTTTCATAAATCCTAACGTCGTTTCTGGATTTTCCCCCTGGCCCTCAGTGTCAACAGTAATTCTATAACTATTCAAGTCTGTAATTATTATATATGAAAAAAAGCATGCAAACATCCGACTCCCCACACAGCAGAACTGCCACATTCTAAAGACATTTTCAAAAAATTAATTAAGAAACATAACACTCTTCACCTAAATTACTTGAAAGTAAATGTACATGAGTCTGTGAAATTCAGAGAAGAGAGCAATACTGAATGTGTCTCCTCAGGAACAAAAAAAAAAGAAAGGGAGCAGATATTTTTGCACATTATTTAGGCTCGCCTTACACTAGGAACTGCCTTTAACTCCTAATTCTGCAGTATCTCTAATGAAGCTGTGCTCTCCACAATTACCAGATGAGGAGTTTAACTGAATGTATTTTAAATCAGATCTATAAATCCAAGTTCCATTTTTACTACACGATACTAAGCGTTTCCATCATGCCATCTCTACAGACATCACCTCCTCTGTTTCACTCACCTCAGAATCACAGCTGCTAAAACTAACAACAGCAGAATTTTTATCCACGTCCAGCAAGTCTAGTGGGACATCACTCTGCAGAACACAGGAGGAAAAATAAAGAGCTTACATTCTGGAGTAGCTCCAAGTGCATTTATCCTCTAACTGTCACCAATCTTTGTAATAAGGGAGAGGCAAAGAGATTGCTTCATCTCAGAGGCAAAAGCCTAACAGACATGCATCTTACTGGAGTAACATCATGATCTTTTTCTTATTCCCTTATAGGATCCTGAACTCCTGGAGGGTTGGCTTACACCAATTTCAGTGTAGAATCTGTAGGTATCTTTCAGACATGAAAGGTAGATTAAACAATTTCATTATTCCTCATTTAGCTAAGGAAACATCAGATATTACAGAGTGACAAATTAGCTGTAGCTTAGCATTCCTCTGTAACATCCTTAATAAAAACAGGGTTTTTATTAAGAAGTGAAAAATAAAATCCTACAGTACTTCTTTCCCATTTGTTGTAGCAAACTCGCCTCATAAATTCCTCCTTGTCACATTTTTCTCTTAGTGCACTTCCCAAAAGAAGGTAATTCAGTACTGCTACTTTTTCTGACTACCAAAGATGACATTAATTTCAGCTGATACAGTAGGAAGAATAATTAATTAAGGTTGCTGTGATAGGCAGGAGTATTTCTCCCCAACTGCATACAAATCAGATGCTGTTCCACACTCAAAGTGCACAGGTGGCCCATAACATTCTGAAATTAATTTTCCACTACAGAGGGCATTTAACTGGCAAGTGAGAATGTGCACGTCATTTAATTGGTGTTTAAATAAGGACATGTAAAAGCAAACACAAAGTTCCAAGGAAATCTTCTGTTACAGCAGGCACTTTGGTCTATTTTGGTAATGTAACATTGCTCTGCTCAATACAAATTGGTTGTATTTGTTCCCTAACAAGCATTTACAGCAGTTAGTTCAATATTGCAACATTCAACACTTCAGTTCCCTCTTGCAACAATTCAGACTTTTAAAAACCCATGTACTTGAGATGCTGTAACTTGGCTTTTTGAACCAGAAAGTCTCTGAGTGTTTTATTTATGCATCAAGAAAGCCAACAAGTACAAAGGTCCACTGACCTGCACCAGGACATTATCTATGGCTGTCTGCACCTCCAAGATGAGGCTGTAGCTGGCATCATCCTTGTTCAGTGTGAACTTGTCATTCACGCTGAAGGCAGGTACTGAGGAAACTGCACTGCTGGATTGAGAGGACTGCTGGTATTTCTCCCGTTCCTGAAGCACTTTTATCTGCAATTGTTCCAATTCATTCCTAGAAAAGGGAAACCACTCATAATAAAGTCTTCTAAAAAGGCAACTATAAAAGCTACCCTAGAAATTAAGTAGTTTAAACTTGCAAGGCAATCATGTTTCTCTCCTGTCCTCAATTTTCCAGCCAGAAGTGACTGATGACCCCTTCCACGTACTTAGCAACTATAAAATAATTTTTAATTTAATAATTTCTATAAAATAGAAACTCTATCACATGGACATGTAGATTTTACATGTTCCTTCCTTCCAGCCAAAAGAGGTTTCTTGAGACACAGGGAAGGACAATATTTTTCCTTCAAGAGTACAGGGCATTTTGAATAATACGTGAGTTCTTTCCTGCCATCATTTAGAAGCTATAGAGCAACACAAAAGAAGGGAATCTTATCTTGCTGATACTGTGAAATGAGGCTGCTATTCACTTCTACTTTGAAAAGGTTTGATTGTACTTGTAGATATATCAATGATAAAGAAAATCCAGGGAGACAGGAAGGAGAGATGACATTTCGGCTTTTAACATTTAAATTCTTCCATTTAAATTTCTTTCTAGCGCAATTACCTTAAGGATGAAATCTTGCTCTGCATTTCTTGACTGAATTTTAGTTCTTCACCTGATCCACCTTCTCTATGGACAGGTTCTGTAGTCAGTCCTGTCAGCCAGCCTAAACCAATATATGAAGTTTATACTCCTTACAAGCTAGAAAGAAAATTCTACACTCAGCTATTGTATGTGTGGAGTGATGTTTGTTCCACACACTGGGTAGAGAGAATGGAGCCTAATTTAATCCTTTTTTGTAGGATTAATCCTAGACACTGAGCACCAATTTTTATGGGTTTCATTCTTAAATTGGAAAACATTACTTATTCCTTTTCGTTAAGTACTTTGAGCAATAAATTCCTCTGCGACGGTTTGTAACTGAGCAGTTGGATTTTTTCTCACCTCTCTTTTTCTGAGAAAACCTTGAATTACTGGCAGTACTGAAAACAAAACAAAAGCTGTGCAATGTGTTTACAGCAAACTGCATGCTGCTCAGTGGGCTTAGAGATTGAATGCTGCTGCTGGAAAAAAGTTATCCTCTTGCTTACTCAATTACATTTATTTATAAAAGTAAATACGAATTGATTATATTCTGATAGCTCAGGCATGATATGCAGACATGAATGGGTGTTTATAGCTCTGGTTTTTCCTCCAAAATCAGTCTAGTGCACATCCTACCAGAATTCACCTTTGAAAGCCCACAGGGGAACACGGGCTTTCACTTTTTCCCTTTCTTCCATGATCAATGGATCCTTACAACATTCCTACTAAGCCACAAAGGACTTAGGCTGCAACAGTACTGTGGCCAATCATACCAAAACAATTCACAGGTCAAGCGTAAGAGTCTTTTGATCACCCAAAAATGTTTAAAAGAGGTACTTGGAACACCATTTTTTCTCAGTAACTGACTGAGGATTGTATCTTGCCAAATGACATGATTTTCATTACAAGAAGTGTCAATAGGTTAAATTTTAGCACCGAAGATAACTAAACAAAAAGAATTAGCAATATTTTAGCTCCCAGAAGTTGACATATGCAGCATGTTTATCATGGCCTCTGCTACAGTCAGGCCAATAGTTCAAGACCTACAGAGGAGCTGCTGAGATGCCTCACGTGGGGCAGCTTTATTTTCTACTAAAATAAAAATCAACCCCATTTAAACCACTGTGAAGCTGAAAAGGAGTGAAATTATGTAAAAGACAGAAAAACAAAAGAAAAATGTGCTGGTCTAGCAACATTTTTCATATATATAAAAAAATCATAATTCCTGCAGACATACTCCTTAATTCATCACAGTAAGACAGTGTTTTACACCCAAGTACAGCCAGTCACTGTATCACACATGATTAATATCTTAAAATATAAAATCCTCATAGTTTAGGTGTAGGAAACATTTTGTTTAAGTGTAAATATTAAATCAGAAGAGACGTTTTGAACACAAAATTTGAAAAGGTGTGAGCAGCACTAAAAACATAACCTGCTTCATTTTATCACCTCACCAAACACAGCATTTATTGTGTCAGTGATAGGAAGCTTACCTGAGTACGTGGCTGCTAAGATTTCATCATAGCCATCTTTTCCCACACAGCCACCCTGGATTGATGCAATGCTCTCTGATAAAGCCTTCAAATAAACACATTCAAGCAGACGGAAACATCACAGCACTCATTTTAGAAGTTTTCAGAAGATTCTACTCTACAGAGCAAACACATTAAAAAGCTGAAAGCAAAACACTGATGGACAGTGTTTTTCCAGCAGGAATTAGCAATCTGACTGAAGTGAAATGATGCCTCTGGATCCAATTACTGTTTCAAACAACCGATAACCAAAGTAATTGTGCTCAGTGAAGTCCTGACAGCTTCAATTTATTAACCTGTGAATGTCAGACTGTACACAACACTCGATTTTTTCACTGAGAGAGAAGCTCTGTATCAGGTTTCACCCAGCAGTCAAATAAACCAAAACTCGAACACACACTCTCTACATTATTTTGATTTTTGCTCAGATCAGGACTACTTCACTTTCTGGTTCTTACACGGTTACCATACTGATTTCAAGTTCATATTGTCAACGTTACAAACCTCTTAAAATAAAAACAACCCACATATTTTAGCAGATATGATCATTTTGAAATACAGACTGGTTTTTTAAGTATTGTTTTTTTCCAGCAGAGTATGAAGGATGTGGACTTACATAATCATGTCGAAGGACAGGATCATCAGCACTCTCAAAGTTATAGATCTCTATCATTCCATCATCTCGTCCAACAAGTAATTCCTTAACTCCATCACCCAGAATGTCGAAACTATCAATACACAGAATACCTAATAAAGAAAAAAACAAAACCATTTGCTACATCTTTATTAGTCTGTGATACAATAATACACAGGCCACATTCAGTTACATGGAATGAGACTCCTGGCCAGCTTTTAAGGTGTTAATAATGAGATTTCTGGATGAGTCCTCCAGAGGGCTAAAGTCCCTCTCCTGTGCTTCAGGTTCAAGGTTAACTTTTACGGCTCCATATTTCACAGAAAGACTAAGGAGATACTAGGAAGCATTTAAAGAAAATAATATGGTGATAACTCTTACAATTAAATAAAAATATATTTATACATTCCATTCCTGGTCTTCTCCTTTACAAAGCAGTAAGGGCTAAGAGATGTTCCAGAAGCAGCACACCAAGGCTAAAACTGGGTGAGTTTTGATCAGTTATTGTGGAGACATTCCATCTTCAGACAAAATCCCTTACTTTAGAGACCTTAAAAGCACTGAACATCTGATAAACTGGCAGGTATATTTGCCAAATATACAGACACTTAGAAATACAAAAATTATAAACATCTCAGTAAATCATATTTGAATAAACACTGTTTTACAAATGCCACTTTAAACATAGTGTAAAAACAAAAGCTAGCTAAAATACTGGAAATAATATGAACACAAAACCCAAAGCAAGACAAACTGATTAAAATTAGTCAGAAAATCAGAAATGAAAGACCTTAGTCATATTAATATCACACACTGACATAATCACAATATGCCTCCAAAGTTATCTGTGAAGAAGATTATCCTACTTGTAACAAAGTCACAGGTATGCAGGAAAGCTAAGGAGTGAGAGATTGAGACACATACCTCCTCTCTTCTTTTCATTTCCAATTTCCCACTTTGGTATTGCCTTGGTGCCAGTAATCTGGGTGAGACCCAATTTCCCATCTGAAGTCCCATACACAATTTCTTCCCCAGAATCACCTAAACACAGAAACGGAATTATTTAGAATTGATAAAATCGAGCACGCCAACATAAAAACGTCATGTAGTTACACTCTACAGCCCATGGGAAAAGAAAACACTGAACTAGTGATGTGCAACAGAACTGTCAGGCTTTAAAAATAAATTCATGAAAACTGCACCCATCCTGATAATTTCCTCATGGCTGTCACTATTCTGTGAATGGCTGCACCCCTGCACTGAAGTTCTGCCTAAAACCACTCAAAATCCAGTACTTTATATTTCAGCAAAGTTGGGCTATTCAATGGACTTTACAGAAGAAAAACAGAGAAATCCTTTCAGAACACACACCCAGCAGTGAATGTTGGGCCAAAATTTCAGCAATTTGGAACTACTTTTTCAAACCAGCTCCGGATGTTTGTCACACGATCTAACTGAAACTAAATTAAGCACCAGATTAACGGCCTAAAGAGATTTCTATGAGGTTAGAGCAGATTAGCAAGAAGGATGATCAAACTATTTTAAGTTTGAACCTTCCAGTCTTACTTTATGTCAGGTCTACTCAATATTCTCATCCATCCATATATTCCAGTTGTGGAAATCCACGTGTAAGAGAAACATGGCCCCCTAAAATCCAGTTGGTATTTACACAGTGAGACCCCTCACATCTCACTACTGTAAGAGGCCTTCAATTAAATGTGAATATAATTTAGAACTAAAACAGTCATATCTATGTGTTTATATTTAATTCAATGTAAAAAAGTCACTTCACTTACTTTCCTGCTGAATTTATAACAATCAGCTTATAAATCAAGACAAAATAATTAACAAAGACAAGCTACAAAATCTTAAAAATATAGTAAAATAGTATTATTAATTATGTGTATATTCAAAATCTTGTTACCCCCATTTCCACTGCTCAGAGCAAGAACAGTAGGCGGTCCAGGAACTTCTACTTCATACAGCAAATTAGATCCCTGAAGATAAAGAGAACAATCTTGAATGAATTTGTTAAAAAAACCCAAAAAACTACAACCAAAACAAAAAAAAAAGAACAACTCCAAAACACCAGCCACAAACCAAACCAAAGCCCCACAATGATAAAATCATTATGGATCATACTAACAGGTAAGATTTACTTATTCAAACTCCTATGAGAGAACCATTTCTAAGACAAAACCAGGATGAATTTTGTAGAAATAAAACAGAGGACTCTTGAAACATGTTGTTATCATTAAAAATGATCCAGGAACTCATCTGGCAATTTAATTTGTTAAACCACTTAGCATCACTCAGACTTGTTGCAACAGTAATTTATGAGAGCAAGAATTCCCAAAGTGACAAAGACTTAAGGAAATTAAACGTGTATGTGAGCACTTTTAGTTAGAGGGGACCAATTTGTCATCTACTTCCACCTATGAATTCCAAAGCCTGTTTATAGTGGTTTTATTAATCCTCATTTTTTGCAAGTTTACAATAATGATTCTCCTTTAAAAAAACAACAGAAAGGGAATGCACCAGCAGCAACACTGCCAAGTAAGGCACAATACACTGATCTTTATGATGTTTCAGCCATGCTGATATGCTGATTCCCTTAACAATTAGCCCAATTCCACAGCACCAATACATAAAACATAAAGAGGGAAACATTTTAACCTGTAACGCCCTGAGGACTCTGTCCTGACACGCAAGCACCGGTGTGATGCAGTTCACTTTGTCCACAGGAAGGCAGAGAACATCATTGATTTTATCTCCTGATAGGAAGTAGTGCTGGTCCTTGCAGTCACAGTAATGGTTATAGACATAGCTTGCACAGAGGAAGAGATCAGCTCCTGAAATGTACCTGAGGAAAAGAAAACGCTTCCTGTAGCATCTTGCTGCAGCAAGAGTCTTTTATGCTTTTATACTTTCATGCCTTACTCTGCTTGCAGCTCCAAGGTATTATGGGGCCCTGCAAGCTGTTCCACCTTTAAAGGTTCCTTACAAATATTAAAATCACACAGTTTCTATAACTCTTACATTTCTCCTTTCTCTTCAGGTAAATCCCTAAGAATATCTTTATAGAAATTTCATTACTGTATTTTTTTTGCTGATTGGTCTATGGCAGCATCTTACAACACAATCCAAAAAACCATTTTGCTCCAGGAGGTATGTGCACAAGACACACTCTGGCAATAACCCCAGCTCTGCTCACTTAGAATTTGCACTGCTGTGAGTGCCTCCACACCCCTCTCAATTCCCCCTACACTTCCAAAACTTCTCCACGATATTCCAAATTCCTGCTACAGGTCACAGCACAAGCTGAAGCTGGACTGGCACTTAGTGTCACCTACACAATATGCTTAAAATTACTTCATAAAATCATAAATTAACAATCTGCTACAGATCTCAAAAAAAAAAAAAAAAGCAAAATATCTTACATACATAGCTTTGATGCTTTCAGTAAGGTTAGTTTCAAAGGAAAGAAACTGCTTCCCTCTTTTTGTGTAACCTCTGACTTCTGATCCTATAGCCACAAAAATTTTCTCTTGTGGTGTATTAAGAGCTCCTCCCAGCTCCAGTCTGGAGATTTTTTGTCCTGGCAGTGTCTTGAACACTGGCTGCAAACAGAAGAGCAATTTTCATCATCACAATATCATATTTATGGCAATCTTTTAACATAAGGATAATAAATTTGCTTTACAATGTCTGGCAAAACTAAGAAGCGATGGGTTGTACACAGATAAAAATAATCTGTGTATTTATCTTCAGAATCAGAGAGCATTTTATAAGTAAATAAATATAAAAAGCTTTAAAATATATTAAATTAAGACTTCATTACTTCAGTGTTATTTATTCATCCATGGGAAAAACTCAGCACTGCTGTCAGCTGTTTTGTTTGTGGTTTGTTTTTTTTTTAAAGTACAACACACACACACTCCCTCCCTCCCACATGCTACATTCTTATTCCAGAAGTCAATGTAGATTTATTTGCATTGCTACAGGATCCTTATGAGCTAACCATGAACTTCCTGGAGGACAAAAGAAAACCCATGAGAGAAAATAACAATTTTTTATTGAGCTGGGCATAAGAAGCAATCAGTTTGTCCAAACCCTTAGGGTGACTTAATGAATCTACGGAGATTTTTGTCCTGTTACAGTAACTGTGTATGTGCACAGGCTTAAGCCCAACTTAACTGAAATGCAAAAGGTGTGGAAATTACTTTGTTTGTGATGATCCACATTAATGTCTGACTCTGTAACTGTGGAGGACCCTGTGCATGACCAGGCATGAGATCAGCATGCCTTCAGCACAGTTAGATATCAATCCACAGCTCTACCATGACACCTTCTGCAGGTATCTTATTTGCCATGTCAATAAAACAGGGACTTTCAAAGCTCTCTGTGAAGAACATTTCAAAAATAAAATTTTAAATGGAGCATTTCCACTTACCACAGCTTCCCCCTTTTTTATGCCAAAACACGTAACAACCCCATCCTGATCTCCAACAACCACCTTCAAAAGTATAACACATTGTTATTTTTCATTACAAACACAACTGTGTTTTTAAATAATACTTTTCCTGTATTCATAGAATCACAGAATGGTTTGGGTTGGAAGGGACCTCAAAGACCACTCAGCTCCAACCCCTTGCCATGGGCAGGGACCCCTTCCTCTAGCCCAGGTTGTTCAAGTCCCATGCAACTTGGTCTTGAATACTTCCAGGGGTGGAGCAGCCACATCTCCTCTGGGTAACCTGTGCCATGGCCTCACCACTCTCACAGGTAAGAATTTTTCCCTAATATTTAATCTAAACCTACTCTCTGTCAGTTTGAAGCCATTCCCCTTTGTCGTGTCACTACATAGTCCTTCTATTATAAAATTAATGATATTTTCATAGATTTAAAGACTCAAAATTCTAGAGTACTTAATTACATATGGGAGTATACTATAAAGATCTATATAAAATGCTATAGATAGGATATGGAACAGTTCAAGTACAGGCATTTACAATCCTTTTCCTGCTTCTACCGGTAAACACCAGCAACCATGAGGTGAAGGCATATTTGGGAAGAGTTGCATTTTCATACTGAGACTTTATTATTGAAGGAAAAAAATGCATTGTTATTTTTGAGTTTCCCTAACAAGGTTTCCTTAATTTGAACTTATATTAAAAAAAACCTAAAAAACAAATATTTCACGGAATCATCAAGGTTGGAGGAGACCTTTAACCTCATCAAGTCCAACCATAAACTTGTCAGTATTACTGTAAACTTAGACCACAGCACCCAGTGCCAGATCCAGACACCTCTTCAACACCTCCAGGGATGGTGACTCCACCACCTCCCTAGGCAGCCTATTCCAATAACTGACCATCTCAAGAGTAAAATATTTTTTTAAATATTTAATCTGAATCTCCCTCATCTCAGCTTCAGGCCACTTCCTCCAGTCTTAAGTGTTCATAAAACAAAATAGAGAAATATGGAATAACTTGTGGTTTCAGCAATGCTGTAAACTACAAAAATTCATTCCTGTTTCTGAAAGCTTTCCAATCACAAATTCAGATTTATTTTTCCAATTTTTTTTGAAAAAAAAAAAAAGCTTTTTCCAGACCCCCAAAATTGGGCGGCACAGTCCTTCCCTGTGGATAGGATGAAGCACCAGGCGGTCGGTACCTTCTGCGTGGCCTTCTTCCCGGAGGCGGGCAGCAGCCTCATCGTCTTCTGCGCCGTGACTCCCACCTGTGGATGGAAGAGCCGCTCCTGAGCAGGGCCCGGAGCACCGGGACGCGCCTCGGACCGCTGGCAGGCCCCGCCGTGCGGCCGCCCCTCGGCCCCGGGCGGGCCCTGCCGCCCGGCCCCGCTGCCAGGACACTGCCAG
>WEKY01014543.1:92664-126800 GCA_013390045.1 Picathartes gymnocephalus
GGCGGGCGGCCGGGGCCGCGGCCAGGCGGCCGCTGCGATTGGTTCGGACGCGCTGGGGGCGGGGCGAGAGGAGGGCGGAGCCGAGAGCGCCTCGGGGCGGTGAGGGGTATCCCGGGCTCGGTGCTGAACCGTGCAGGAGGAATGGTTTATTTAACAACGAAGGCAAAAACACCAGCCCTGCACGGAGTCTCAGTTAAAAAAAAACAAACAAAAAACCTTACTCTTCGCAGAGTTAATATAGAGAATTAAGAAAGGGTCAGTGCGGGTACGTGTATACACAGACATGTTAAACAGTGCTGCTGCCTTTATATTCCCACTTACCTGGTTCTCAGCAACTCCTTGTGGTCATAACCATGAGTTCTGGGCTTACGCACGTTACTAGCACCGCTAATAAAGAACAAAGATTTCATGTAATTCTCCACTCATGTCTAGTTGGTTTATTGTAGTATGAAAAATCCTATTTTGTACCTGGACACTGCAAGGAACAGAGTATTATGCTGAATCTGTTAATTTTTTGTCTTGCAAATTTAGTGCAAAGAATTCTCCATAGTCATAAACCTGTTAAAATATCAGCAATCGATACTATTATACCTTTTTAATGCATAAATGCAAAAAAAATGTTATGACAGTTCTTGCTTTTAGACAATTAAAATGAAGAGAGCAATCTTTTCATGGTGAGTTAATAAAAGTTCCTACGACTAAATTCCAGAGAAGCTGTACATAAAGTTATTTAGTGCTAAAAATCTACAATACATTTTTTTCAAGTATAAGATACTGAAATATTATTGCCAATAAATAGTTGTGCTGTAGTCGAAGCCACGGTTCCTTCGTTGAATCATTCACATCTCAGCATATTAGGATTTAGTTTCTCACTGAGTTTATGTATTAAAATTGCCAACTCTTCTGTTGCTTGGGACTTATCCTCCAACAGTTCGTAGCGAAGACTGGAGATGTCCTGTTTGATTTCCTTTAGTTCACCTGCATTAATGGAAAGAAACACTTGTTAGCAAAATTTAACACTCAGTCAATACTCTTCTGTTAAATCACATCAGTGACAATCTATTTCAGATTATCATCCCAAAATGTTCATGAGAGCAGGTACAGGATGGATCAGGAGGATTTACCTCTTCTTCATTCTCAGTGAGATGTGTTTCCATGCCTAAAAAGTACCAAAGGAATTTTAACAGTCCACTGGGGCCTCACATTGTGCTCCATGTGTATACAGAACACCAAAGATTCCCAAAGGGCTGTACAAAGGTTAATGAATTAATCACACCAACACTGCTGAATAGCTGGTAAATATTAGTATCCCCTTTTTAGAAAGAAAAGAAGAAGAGTTTTTTTTCTGAAGGGATGTGCCAAAATCACAAAGGAAAAGTGTGGCAGAGCTGGCAGTAAAACTCACAGCTTCTGAGTCTCTCTCCTCTTCCTTACCAACATCCTTGGAATTAGAAAACGTCAACCAATTTAACATTATGTTACAATTTGAGACAAATATATAAGATGTATTTAAACCAAAACAGCTGTCAAAGCCACGCTTGTAATAAGCAGCAGTATGTTTTCCATTGTAGGATATTCAGTTCAAGAGCAAAAGTTTTTACAAACATTCAAATACATTTCTTCCAGCAAGCGTGTGGGATGTGAACTCTTACAGAGTATCTGGAAATTATTTGTCATGTATGAAATACAAAAGTATGAAGATACACCTAAATTCTCTAGTGATTCTCTAGTGATGAAGAACAGGAAAATATCTCCAGACTTTTGTTAAAGTAGTTGTAGTACATAGAAATGGCAATGTTTTCTATGTTGGGTATAGCAGACTTCAAAAATTGTGTCTTCAGAGGCTGCGTCTGTATTTTTGGGTACCAATGAGCTGCTCAGGACACAGAGCACTGGCTTGGCTGTGCAGCTGAAGAGTGAAACTCGAGGGTTACCTGCCGTGCCCAAAGTGGACTTTCCTCTACAAAAGCTAGTGCCAAAGCCAGAACCATGATGTCAGTAAACCCTGATTCTTCTGCACTGTCTTGCTAATTTAAACACATCTCTGCCAACACCAAAGTGGCATCAGGGACCTGGAAAGGGCTGGCACTGCTGGTGACAGAAGAGTCTTTTGATCAGTCACTAGGTAGAACAGGAGGAAAGCAGTGGGAATTCAGGAGAGCAGCACACTGAGAGGATTCACTTGCAGGAGCCTTTTTGCTTTTGTCACTGACAATCACAGCTCTGTACAGCCACACAGGATGGGCAAGTGTCAGCGTCAGGGCACAATTCTGCCTTTTGAAGGCACAGATGGGGATTTAGTTTAATCTTTTTTGCTCCCTGCTTCTCGCTGCAGAGAGTTATAGGTAAGCAGAGAGCAACTAAGGAGCAAAACAAGCTTTGCTGCCTTAGCTGAGAGCTGAGCAGCCTTTTCAGGCCCCTCACATCACACATGCATGCAGCTGCCTGATGCTGCCATGCCAATAAAATCTCTCCTGACCCCAGGCTGTCCATCACTGCATCACTCTATTGCTCTATAACATTCTAGCTAGAGTTTTTGTTTGGGGGCCTGCCCAGAGAACAAGAGCTTCCTTGTTGGACTGCAGGCCCGTGTTTCATTCCTGGAAGGCTGGAAGGAGGGCAACATTTGCCATAATTTCATCCCTGCAGTGAGTTAGGGTGTGCACCTGGAGCTGGGGAGCTTGCACCTCTCACAGCTGCTGGGGAGCTCAGATCCACTGTTTCTCAAAAGGTCTCCCACTAAAATAGTGGTTACATTTGTCATTTTTTATCACCAGGCAGCTGACTGAGGAGCTTTGTTTAATGATGGGCAGCTTCACAGGTAATTATTCCTCACAGCTTTATGAAGGCAGGCAGGACAAGAAGTTCATGGTGTAAAGTGGTAAATTGTGTCTAATTGTGTGTTCACTTGAATGAAATGGAGAGAAAGATGTCCTGCAGCTCTGGTTAGGACTCTGGAAGTGTGAACAGAGTTAGTGGCTCCTTCACAGAACTCCTCTGTGTATTATGTCTGTGCTCTCATTTTCTATCTGTAAAATGGGGCCCATAATATTTCTCAGTTCTACTTCTTTAGTCCTACTTTTCCATTTTTTTGATGACATGAGCATACCTCCATTACTATCTGAGCCTCAGTGCATGTGAAATAGAAATAATCCCTCTTTTCACTCAAAAACCCCCTGCATCACTGTAATACTGGTTCCTAATACAACATGAAAAAAATTGCCTCTGAATATTGCAGTCTCTTTCTTACCTTCATTGACTTCATCATTTTCTTTGTCCACTTGTGCTTTCAGAACATAACGTTTTATCAATCTCTTCATTATTTGCTGCCAGATTAAAACAGTTATATAATCAGGTGAGATTATATAATTGAACATTGTTCATTTTTCTCTCTTAGCTCTCTGCCACATCTGCCTAGGAGAAAGAATGAACTGCCCCAGATGAAGCAGTTATCTCACATGGGCTTTTCTGGGGGCATGCTGAGAAAGGAAGGGAAGCAGCCAACCTAGTTAGCTTTCGCATCCCTTCCCCAAAAACCAGTTTCAGATGCTTGCTCCTCACACTTTCCCAACTGGGACATCAAAGACAAATTTGAAGTACTGTATGAGCTAGTTTTGAAATGCTTCAAATAATGGGGCTTGAAAAAGTAACTGTCTTTTTTTTTTCAAGGAGCATCCTCGAGTTTGATTTCTACAGGAGATTTTCTTTGTCAAGTGAAAGCAAAATGTACTTGAAACACAAAATTCTGCTAGAACCTTCTCACAGTTCTATTACTCAGGGCAGTGACCACTGTATGTACTTACCTGATAGCGTGTTGGCTGATTGAGAATGCTGTTAAAGCTGTGGGATTCAAAAACTCTGGAGTTGGACTGAGTGAAGAGGTTTAACTAGGAAGAAATAAGACAAAATTAAAAGAAATGATGGAATTCATGGTTAGGGTTCAGCTCTATTATTCTTTTTCTTTAGACATATTGGGGATGTTTCCATCTTTTACTATATTGGAGTATTATTTTTTAAAAAATGAGATTGCCCTGAATTATATGTTGGTTTTGTTTTTTGTTTTTTTTAAATGCTGATAATTTTAGCCATCTTGTTCTGAGGAAATAAGCTAGAAGTATTTTTAATCAATATTCAACTAACTCCTTGTGGGAATTATTTGCATCTTTGAACACTCAGCAATTTTTGTTTTCATTGTCTTTTCGCAGTCATTGGATTTTGTTGTTCTAATAAAATTTATAGCTATTTTTTGTTTTATACGGTATGTTTAGGCAGTCTGAAATAGAGATTTATTAATATAAATGATTAATTTCTGTACTATCATCAGAAGCATGGATCATAGCCTAAAACTTAAAAGAAAAGAATGCTGGAATGGAAACACAATTCTTCACTGCAATGAAGTATCTCAGAACCTACCCTAGATTTGGAGTTGCCCATTCCCATTTCAATGTCCTTCTGTAGCCGTCTCCTCCTGCACTTAGAAAAGTTAATGATCCTCATGATGAAATAGAAAAAAGATTTGGGGCTTGGTACAAGACTGAAGGGTGGAGGTAATGTTTTTCCATCATCAAAATATGACAGCCAAAGTTTAGAACGAGCAAACTTCCACTCTACATCACTGTCATCCTGTGTTAGGAAATAAAAATAGATTATGTTCTTGTTTTTTATGAATGCAAAGCTTCTTTCAAATGAAACTGCTTTGAAATATCTTTCTGGTTTTACGTAAAATGTTATTTTCTTGCTGGTAAGACTTCCAGCAGTTCTGCAAAAATGCAGCCACTTTACTTAGTGTATTTTAACCAAATTTCAGTGGTCTCTTTAAGGCAACATTTCATTGAGAATACTTAGTTCAAACACATGAAGCATTTAAACAAGCACAATTTTTGCACCGAGTGAAAGCCAACATATAAACTCCCTGCTATTTAAAGTGGAGCTTTCAGGGGTTTTTCAAGTCTTGTTTTTCTTATTAAAGTGGTCACATGAGTTTGGTACTTGCATGAGTGTTGAAGTATTAGACTCGAGGCAAAAAATGGCTTAAAATGGTAGTGCTCACAGCTTTTTACATAACCAGGACAAGTAACTCTGATTTATAATGGACTATAGAAAAATACAAACTTTGTGGTCATTAAGAAATTGTGTTAAATACTGACAAACTTATTTTGTCCTAATACGTTCTTACTGAAGTATTCCAAGGCTGGATTATAACCAGTTTTCTCCTGCTGAATTCCCTAACATTTCCCAGAACTCATTGGAAAGATTGGGAATGACATATCCATTTGTACACGATGCCTTACATAATCCTTCTTCCTGTTTGTGTGGGTGTGTGCCTGCATCTGTGTGAATGTACTCTTTGAACTCATGGTCTGGAAAGCTGGCACTATAAATACACTTTTAATTTCATTTCAGCAACCTGAGATTTATTTTTGAAACCCAAGTATCTTCATTACTCTACATTTTCTGATTTGTTTTTTTAATTGGAGTTGGATGCCAGATATAATGGGTACATGGCACAAGATAAACTACTTTAGATCCTGGGAGGTTCTGCAGCTTGGCTGAGCTGTTAGATGAAGTCATCCCTATTTTATACATTTTGTAATATCCTTTATTGTGGTAATCTCTTCTTTGTACTTTTGCATATCACTGAAATAATTCCTATTAACTCCACCCTTTTTTCACCATAACAGAAGAGAACAAGAGAACAGAGCCCACCTCAATTTCCTGATATGAACTGTTGATCATAGCAATCAGCATGTTGAGCAGAACCACCACCATTGTGACGTTGTATATGCCATAAAGAACATAACCAATGTTCTCAATGAACTTGTGATCGTATTTGAGGACGACAGAGGTTACTTCCGACAAGCCAAATATTGACCAAAACAAGGTCTTGAAACTTTCTTCCACTCTGTAGGAAAAAAAGGTGGAAGGCATTATTAGTAACAACACAAACAAATATGTGAGTTGTGTTTACAGTGACTGATAAACAACCTCAATTAATTTTTCTGTGAATTAGAGCACTGATCAAAACAACAAATATACAAGGAAGCATTTTTCACAGCACTTTTCATTTCTCCTCTGTGCTTCACCTATCCATCACAGCTAATAGAGTTGTAACAATACATGCAGAACAACAGGAACTAGAAAGGTATTTTATATCAAGTAATATTTTCTTCCAAATGGTTGCCCACAAGTCTGTGCGATTGAAACATATACAGGTGAAATTATCTTAGGCTGAAATGTAAGCTTCCATTGTACAGACGGGGAACAATTGGTCTTTTGTGTTCTGCTTTCTAAGGTCTTCAGTTTTATTTTAATGCTAAGAGAGAGCACACAATATCTCACAGAGTTTGTTATCTTAGTGAAAAACCTGAAAGTTTCATATTGGCTTTTTACTGACAATGAAACCTCATACTTACGTTGTAAAGGCCGGGTTTAGTTTAGCTCCAAGGTAGTAGGAGTACAGTATGAACATTCCAATCATAAATGCAAGAAACACCATAATAAAAAGGACCATAAACTTGAAGATGTCCTTAACAGTCCTTCCAAGTGAGATCTGCAAGGGCCCAAAACTCTCATTTGCAGGCAGGATATATGCAATCCGAGAGAAGCTGAGAACAACAGCAATTGCATAAAGGCCTTCAGATATTATCTGAGGATCAGATGGGAGCCATTTATCTCTAGCTGGAAGATACGAAATACAAGGGTTACTCATTTGTCACAATGCTGAGGAATAAACTTGATAGGATTTTTCCATGAACATGTCGGAATTTATTTGAGACAAATATTTGAAGAGTCTAATAGTTGCTGCTCTATTCCTATTTCATTTAAGTCACAAATGATGAATATAAGTTACATTACCTTCTGCTAGAAGAAAAGTGACTTGAAGAAATATGACATTTTCTTCTGCAGTTTGCATTTTAACCTGAACCACAGAATAACTAATTCCTTATTGCTTTTCTTAACATGCTTATATTAGCTATCTTAAAAAGCACTATGCTAGAGCTGAAAAATTTATTCCTATTTGGTGTTTTATTGATGGGAAGTTAAGTGTTGCCTGATGAACAATTTCATTTATTAGTCACACCATGCTTTTGCTTTTTGCAGGATATAACCTAGTTCCCAGAGTGATCATAAAGATTTTTGCCAATTACCTCAAAAGAAATAGAATTGTGGGGTTTACACACAACGTGCACAGAAACAATTGAGTTATACAGAAATTCATACATTACTATGTGAATTCATGCACCATCTTAGCAGAGCAACACTGAATTAAAATGTGTTTCTTACCAAAATACCAGTGTTTCTAAATGTGTATTTACATATGCATAAGTTCAGATTGGTTATATTGCAATTAAGGTAATTAACAAAACCAAGTCTGCTGTTAAAATATATTGAAGTCCATAAAGCACATCCTACAATACACTGTCAGCAGCATTTTCTTGTGTTGCAAATACAGATTAATCACACCTGTATTGACAATTTTTGCACTGCAATAAGTACTTAGTACTTTTATTCTACTTAAGCAGACCTTCACAGGGCCAGCATCCTTCCTTCAGGAGGAAATGCTGATAAATGTTTATGAATATGAATAACTATCAAACTGAACAAAAAAAAAAGATAAAAGAATCACATAATCATTTTATCTGTTGTGCAATTAGCCATGAATAAAATAAAACTTCCAAATGTTTAAAATCAAGGGGGTCAAATTTAGCTCTAGGGTAAAGAGAAGCTTCTAAATGCATCCTTCAAGCTTTCTTATGGTCAGATCTCTTTTGCAGAAAAACTAAGCTCACCATAAGTAAAATATTCAATTTCTGGAGGAAGTGTGACCTCAGAAAGGTCGTTCTCCTCAATGTAGTTGTCCACATACTGTTGTGCTTTTGTGGCCTGAAGGAATGCCAGGAGCCTGGCTGTGAAAGCGGCAATGAAAATGGACAGCATCCCAAAATCCAGAACATTCCATAACTGCAAGATGTATTCTCTGGGCCCTTCCAGCCACAGCTCTTTGCATTCTGACCACATCATACCTGCAACAAGAAATGAAAAAGCACAGCAATGTTTGCCAAAATGTTTTCATTTAAATTCCCTGCATTCTCCCATTTCATGGAAGTGGGTGATACTAGTGGAGCAGAGATTCTTTTATTTGCAGTATCACAGCACCATCATCCCCTTGACTAAGTTATTCTCTCTTGGTTTCAACAGGGTTGATCAGATAGCAAAGTATTAATTGAGATTAATTAATGGAAATAGAGTTCAGACATTACCACATAGGGTAGAGTAGAGCCTTGACTTTGCAGTGAAAGTATTGTGGGCTAACAACAGAAGTTCTGTAATTCCAAAGGAGGAAAAATTAAGTGTGTGGGGAAAAAATGTCCTCTTACTTTCTTACCATTTACATTCCTAAACCACTTCTGAATGAGAGGGTTTAATTTTTCCACAGGAACACAATCACCCAACAACACAGATGACCAAATATAAAGGGCACAATTACACTACTGTTTTTCCACTTTATAGAATGAGATGCTTTTCAGCATAGAAAGTGGAATTTGGCTATTCGTAATTAATTTTTCTTACTGAAACTCCTCCTCAGAAATTAATTTATGTGGATTTAATCCAGATCACAGCCTCACCATAAGCTTGAGTTGCAGTTGTTGTGAATCAAGACTTTTTCCTTGATTCAAAGAAGTTTCTTAGGGAAAATAAAAACCCAACAAATAACAAGATCACAACCCCACTACCTTTTTATGTTTCCCTGGCTGTGTAATTCAAAGGGGCTGCTGCTGCCATCCTAACCGCACTGAGAGCAGCCACACACTGGATTGGAAAATCCCAGTCATTGCCTTCTGTCAAATAAAGAGTATAAGCTGGAACTCCCAAAAGGCAGCATGCAAAGGATTCTCTTCTCCCTACCCTGACACAGTTCAAGATAAAGCAGTGCTTAAACCAGGAGATACAAATTATTCAGAGTCTGTTCTAATGCCCTATTACCTGCCCTAAGGGTTTAAAAGGTTTATTAGGGTTTATTAGTTGTTGCACACAACAGCTGGATGAAAAGTTTGGGACCCGGGCTTCTCTCCCTGCTTCGAGAATTTCTATTTGCAGGAAACCAGGTGACAGTAAGATGAAGGGGCAATATACCTACCAAGAACCCACACCATGATCAGCATTTCTGTCCAGGTGAACTGGGTGGTCTTCACCCTAAAGATCTGCTTGGGGTAATCAGTAACAGTGACATTTGGCAGCGTTGTTATGCCCTCAAATCTGTCTGAAGCATTGAACACCAGCAGGCCTAGGAAAATAATGAAGGATGCTGCATGTGCCACAAATTTCATAAATGGGCTTCGAAGAATTCTTCCAAGCTGCAAAGGCAGAATGAAAGCAGTCACTTAGTTTTCTCAAAGAAATACCAGGCATTCCAGAAGTATAAATGGGTACTCAGAGCTCAGGACAGCCAGAAACCTCATTCTTAAAGGATATTCTTCCAAGGGCACTCAACTGTGATGCTTTGCCATGTCAGACAAAAGCCTCCCAGGGGGAGCCTCACGGAGTATGTTGTCCTGTTAGCGAGTGCTCATGTTATTCCATAAACTCTAGATGGCAATGTTTGAGGGGAAACACTCCAAGGAATTGCAAATGTACAATGGCAGTGACCAGAAAGAGTTTGTAAAGCAAGCCCAGGGAAAGGTAAAATATTAAAATCTTCATCTAGCAAAACATATTCCCTACCAACAAGAGTGTACTGTTAGCTTTTCTATTACTACGGCTCTAGGAAAAACTAGTTTTCTTGTCTCTGGCTGCTATATTCCATCCACAGGACATACGTTCAGAGCTGTAAGTGCTAAATAAGTACCCGTGTCCATTAAAAATAACAGCTGTCCCACAAAATGGACTAAGAAAAATAAGATCCGAAATAGTAGCGATTTTTAAATCAATTCAGCAGGTTTAATTCACATCTGCACCTGGTAAAAGAACAAAACTGCAGCAGTAGGGGCAGTCTGTCTGCACCAGAAGAGGAGACCAGCTGCTTCCAGAAGAGCACATGAGATTTCTTATTTCAAGGAATTGTTTTCCTTGAAATCTGGGTCAGCTACTATGAACTAAGCAAACCAGCACACATTAAACTGCATTTACCACCTGAACAAACAATCTCAGGTTCCCTTTCTGCTCCTGACCTTTAGAAAGCATTTTGTAATTGCAATATCCAACATCTGACCTGAATGTATAGCACTTTTATTTGACATGTGCACTGAGGAAAAACGCCAGTTTCTGCTACTGGGAATTAGAGCTCAAGGACAAATGTCACTTTTCCATATTAGACACCAGCTAAAAATATATTAATACGTTCCTATTATATGGAGCTGTGAGGAATATATTTACTAAAGATATTAATGGAAGTGACATTTCAGAGAATAGTGAGAGTAACAATTACACTATTTTCATAAAGGTTTATCTTTGAAGTAAATAAATATTTAGCCCAGATAAATGATCAGGTTCCCTTCAAATATGTAGATGAGTGAAATTTTATCTTCTCTGAGATGAACTAAAAGAGCGAAATATAAAAGAAACTCACATTTCTTTGCTTTACACTTGTTAAGGAAATAAAATTGAAAGACCACCTTCAGCACAAGAGTAAATGTACTTAAATTTTTTTAAAATGTTAATGCAGCAGAGAAATCTTCCTACATCTGATTTACCAAAGATCTACCAAAACACTTCTTTTGCAAACTTGCTACAGATTACCAGGATTTCAAAGAAATTGCTGTTCCTTTCCTTGTGAGATCATCAGGAAAGGTGATCCCCCTTACAGTTCCACATATTTTTAAAAAGATAAGAGTCTACAGCTATGCTCTTTTACTATTATGCCCCACTACATGGTTGGAATGATGCATTTAATTCAATTTCTGCTCTATGGTTCAGCTGGCAAACAGACCTCCTAGGACTGGGATAACAAATATTTTACTTAAGATTAAGTTCTGCATCAGTAAAGTCAACAGATGTTCTGCTAATGGTTTATATGGGAACAGCATGAGACCTTAAGATGCCACCAGAGGAGACTTAATAAAGAATTTGAGTAGTGACTTTCAAAAAATCCATGTTACTAATACTAACAAATTTCACAGCAGAGACTGTGAGGTGAGCACAACCTAGGGAAATTTAAAGAAGAAAAAAAGCTCTTAGGGAAGGTTATTTTTCTTTCCTTCAGCTTATCACTAATTTATATTCCTACTTCATCATTGTGATCCCCTCTTTACAGTGCAAATAACAACAAAAAAAAAACCTTAGCATCTTTTGGCTCAAGGTTAGAGATGGCTAAAAATATCGTTAATTAGTTAAAATTTGGAACCAGCAGAAATTGCACGTTGACTGCCAGAAAAGGAAAAGCAGCTCCCAGAACAGCACAAGACACATAATTTATAAAATTCAGTACCCTGCTACATGGTGCAATCCAATAACCAATGGCTAGAAAGGGAAGGCCCAATGCCACAACCAGCACCACCAGACACTTGATAGCTATGGTCTGCTCCCGTAATCCTGAGAGATTTTCATACCAGATTGTCAGTAGTTGTTGCTGACAGTTTGGATGGGCCACAAACTGCAAAGAAAAAGAAAGAAAAACCAAGACATGCTGTCATTCATAAGAGTTCTATAACATACACAGTCATGATCACCTTAAGGTCTAAATTAACACCAGATATTTAAGAACCATGGCTTTTTCTCGTTTCCTTTAAAACAGAGGTTAATAAATAGAGAAGAAATTGCCACATCACAAGAGCATGTGGGGACACCAGTTAAGCACAAGGGTAAGTGGCCTGGTTTTCACAGCAGTTTGAAGAAATCTGGTAATACCCTTGTCAATAACTAGTAAATAGGTGTTTCACAAAAAAGAGTTTGAAAAGAAATCTTGTAACTGATAATTTGTGTTGGGTAAAGAGTGAGATTTGGTATCAGTTGGTTATACTCTGGAAGAAAGAATAAAAATACTGTAAACCTTGGATACCCGTTTTATTATCCCTTGTACTCTGTAGAGATCATTATGTACTACATACACTATTGTTTGCCAGGTCTTGCTTGCAAAACTCTTAATATTCCAAATCTCATTAAAAAGTGCATAGAGTAGTACAACAGGACAGACTTCTTAAAGAAAATCAAATTAAATCATTGGCAATGAAAACAGGCAACCTTAAACCTCTCAAGAAGAGCAATCTGAAACTGCTACATGAACTTTAAAAAGGGAAGCAATCTTCATACTTTAATCTACTTTGCTGTAAAATTAGTCCCTAAGCATTTTGGTGATGCATTAAGCAGTTACTTCACATATTAATGCAGTTTGTACATAAAGTTGAATGGCCAAGAGAAATAAATAAAGAGATTGTAAAAAAGTCCCTTAAGAAATTAACGTTGACTCAAACTGCTTCTGTTCTCTTTATTAGTCTGTTACCTTTGAAGCTTATGCACCATAAAAACTGCCAACCTGGCCCATTAGAGAAGAAGAGATTGGGTTTTTGTCTGTTTGTGCATTCTGACATATGCCCCCAGCCTCTTCTTCTGCTAAGATAAATTTCATTGTCGACTCAAGGCATCAAAGGGACAAATCCCACAGCAGATTAACTGTGGACAAAGGCAGGAGAGTGAATAATTATTTCAAATTACAAAGACATTTTTAAAATCAGGCTTAAAACTGTAGGGAAGAGGAGAGAAGAAACACTCACATCATTCCTTCTATTACCACAGGGAATGGGAAGAAACAGTAAAGGAGCTTTAAGGAAGTTTACCCATGGCTGGGAATCAGCCCATGGGCCCTGTGGCATCTCATCCAGAGCTCCCTGTTGGTTTATTTCCCTGGCCTATCAACATTTTGATCTGACACTAAGAGAAGATCTGCTATAATTAAAAAAAAAAAAAAAAAAAATTAAAAAAGAAAAAAAAAAAAAGGAAGATTTAGTGAATAAGATGCCAAGGTTATGGGCAAGTTCTTCTCTGGCAGTGAGTCTAAAGGCTCTTGAGAGGATCTTAGCAACTTATTTAACTGCTGGCAACTGCACAATGTGCACCACTTCCAAGCCCTTGGAGCAAGTTGTGTCACTTCTTATCCATAAAAGCTCTGAAATTCATCCCTCCTCACTCAGTCTTTATTGAAATACTCCAGCTTATGATTATGTTGGCTTTATTTTCAGCAACTTTAAACTATGCCCACCCCTGCTGCACGTGTGTCTGTGCCACCTGTATTTGCCTGCAGCTTTATTCCCTCCAAGGACAGTGGGTTCACAATCACATTTTACCTACTGCTCACATCATCCTACAACCTTGTTCTTCCTGCATTTCTCCTCTCACTCTATTTTCCGTGCAGTTTCTTACTTTTCATTACATATGTTGAACTCATTATCACATGTTTTCAATGCTTTCAGCTCCAATCAGAACCCCAGTGAACAAAAATGATGCATGAGGACAGTATGTGGTCACTAAAAGGAAAAATATCCCAATTTTAATGTAACTGCTTTTCCAAGCATAATTGACAGTAAGACTTCTGATGTTTTCAGTTTCAGGACCAGGAACCAAGTCATCAGTATGTAAATATTTTTCTGCATGACTCAGAGTGATTATGTTATTTATTTCTACCATCATAATGACTAGGTTTAGACGGAGCAAGTACAGATCCTCGCACACTCTGATACACAAGCACACAACATACAAAGAGAAGTTTGCATCTTCTTTCTTATCTAGCAATTGAACACTTCAGGGTTTGAAAATTAACTCCTGTGATTTTATTCCAGCTCTTATCAATTGAACTTGGAAATTCCATCCTGATTTTTATCTTGGCAAGAACTGCAGATTAGTTGGGCCAGTGTCAGCTCTTCTCTGGAATTTTGTTGGCAATCCAAAGAGAGTTGAGGAACAAAACTAAAAGCACTACTACAGCAGTAATTCAGCATACAGAGCAAAACTAATTTGTTTTATTTTTGGTTTTTCCCCCCATTAATTCCCTTAGTCCTTCTCTATTGGGGCTCAGTTTCAGTCTGAACCTTAGCTTCAAAATCACATCATGTTTAAAAGATGGGCTACATTTCACTGCCGTACCTAGGGCATTAAGTGCAAGAGTTTCATTACTAATAGAATTAAAAACTTCCTTTCCCCAGCAGTGAAGTTCTGAGCACATTTGCTACTTGTCATCTGTTTTTTCCTGCCTCTCTGCCCTCTGGAAAGGGCATTGCCTCATTAACTATTTCATGGGCCTGCTGCTCTGTTTGGCTGCACTGTTGGCAACAGGGAACTGACCTTGATGGACCTGACCTGGAAGCACAGCCAGAAATATAGAAAGCTAAGGAAATAGGCCACATCCTTGTCTGCTTCCTATGGTGAGAGGGTTGAAATAATTCCACGTGGAGTTCCTACATCTGAATCTGTTCCAGTCAGGATATCACTGGAATCTTTCATGGCTCTGATGGAGCAAATCCCAGCATCAAAGGACCACCATGGCAGAGACATTTCCATCCTTGCCACGTCCTCTGTGATGGCGACTTACAGGGAACTGCACATGTATGAATATGGTAACAACTCCGCACCATCTATTTCCTCCTGCCAACATCATTACTCTTGTAGGTTCTAAACTGTATTTGTCATGAACTAGAGCCAGCACTCTGAGTTTCTCTCTTGCAAGAGAAGAGAACAAGTTTGCTATGAGGAATTCTCTCTTTTTTTTTTTTCAGTATTTAGATTTCTGTTATTCTTAACAGATCTGTGTGGCCCTTTGCTCAGCAGTGAATTTCATCAGTGACAACAAACTCATAAAGGAAAACCACTTCAGCGTGAAAGCTGAGACACGAGCCTCAACAAAGTTTTGGTACATATTAAACTGAAATAGCTTAAAGAATATATATGATATATGACACTAGTTTAGACACTACTACATGCTTATGCACTTTATTTCCCCTGCTCCATTCTTTTAAATTAATTTAATGGTTGCATATATTTACCTTGATTTTTGGTAATTACTATGCATTTATCTGCTGTAGACCACTGGAAATGATGATTTGCTGCTTGGGATCTGTGTTTACAATTTTTGTTATCAATCTTTTGGGGTTGTCATAAACACCAGCAGTCCCCAGTTGTTCTGGCAGGGTGCTCACAATTTGTTTTATATGGCAGATTGGCTCAAGAGGTGGCCACAGAATACAGGATTATTTATTCTGAGAGACATGAGGCTTCTTGTGGAGATGATGAAACTATAATGACTGTAAGGAATGGAAGTGATGCTAATCACATAAATAGGTAGCTGTAAATAATACATAGGCACTGCTGTATTTCCTGGTTCCTCTCACAGTAGGACACAGTATTAACTATTTTCTGTGCTAGGCTGGTGTGGGATCTTGAGGAGAACAACATAGCAATAAACTGAAAACTGCTACAACTAAAGAATATGTATTTATGTCAAATATATGATGCACAGCTCCATTTTTCAATGCATAACATTCATTCACAAAGTAGAAACTACACTAAGAGAGGCATCCACTGAAAACACTTTACGAAACACCAATAAACACAGCTTCAACGATGAAGAACTGAAATGAACTGATTCACAGCAGCCACAGACATATTCCATGCATTTCCAGGGCTGAGTTCTAAAATCTTTTTTAAAGGAACGAACATGGTAAATCCTGTGGAATTTCTCACTGCAACACACAGTTGCAGATGAGCTATTTATGGGTTGAAACCAACACTTTCACCAACACAGCCTTCTCTTTGGATTAGGTATTATTGCATTGACTGACAGGAAGACACAGTGAAATACCCTTTGGGTTAATTAGGAGAAGGATCTGACCAACTGTGCAAGGCCTTGCTTGCACACCTGATTTATGTCATTAAAATCTCCTGCCACTTCTCAGCGGTGGGAAGCAGATTAAACTAAACTCCTTCATTATTGTCCCCTTCTGCCTTGTGAGAGCCTTGATTACTCACACCACGTCTCAGTTGTGCACCTGACCACGGGTTCACAAAACCTGCAGAAGGAGGAGGTGGCACTGCCCTCCTGCCAGAGCATCTGAGAGCTGTGAGGAGTTACCTTTTTGACTTCATACTTGATGGCCAGCTTCACACGGCTCAGGGACGCCCGGTGCCTCTGCGCTTCCACCGGCTCCGCGTTCAAATCCCCGTTCAGAATGGCCTCCACCTCCTCCGAGTCCCGGCACAGATCCAGGACACCAACCACAAAGTCCTTGCACTGCATGGACAGCTTGCGATAATCGTTCTGCAACAGGAGGGGGACAGAAAATGGCCTGTGACAAATGTGCTTAAGAGCCAATGGCGAGGAAAAAGGACCTGTGCAAGTTGCTAAAAATGAGATGTTTGATTTTTGCTATGTCAAGTTAGTAGTGTATTAGATATTCTGGAATTTTTGTACAGCAGAATCGTTCATTCTCTGACACAAAGTGAACACCTAACAGCAGCTGTTTAACAGAGCATGGGAACATGACATAGTAGTGTGATGAAAATAACCTGGATGGGCAACAAGGGGCAGCTGACAGTATAAGAAATGCACAAACAAAGCACGACCAGAACCATCAAAAAAGTAATCTCAGTCTTGCATAAACTGTGCTGACAACTGATGAAGTAATTGCCTCCCAGGCTACAAATATCTATTAGCTCTTTCTACACTGCTAAAGTGGCTGATTACACATTGCTCTGATGACCACCAGATACATTTCGCCCTTTTTCCGTTTCCACCCTCTGCTTCCCACCTTCCCTTGGACTTTCTCACACCCAACAATTGGTACAGTGGGTTACAAAGTAACTGCATAGAGTAACTGCAGGACCAACGTGGACACCAACCTTGTGGGCAAAATACCCCAAATTTCCTGTAAGAGTAATCTGGAAAGAACAGGAGAATTCATCTTCCCTACCTCTTCAGTCTTTCCAAGGACTATCATACACATCAACATCAAATGTTTGCATCTCTCTAATCTCCCTCCTCCTCTGGCAAAACATTTGTGGCTATAGTTCAGAATTTTTAGCTTTGTTTACAAAGCATGCATGATTGAAATTTTGCTTGTACTTTTGTTTATACCTACAAATGTCTCCCACCACCTCTGTGAAATTACCTATAAGCTCTTATCTTGATTTGTGCTTCAGCAGAAACCTTGGTCTTCATTTTTGTGTCCATGTCCTCTCAAACAGATTTCTAGAACATCCCTATCTGAGATGTCACCTATGATTTCCTCACGTGAGGCTGCAGCTGGAGGAGGAAACTTGACTGAATTTGCCAATTTTACCTTCAGTCCCCAACTAGAAACAGCACAGCTACCTTTTTCAATTACTCCACAGCTTTTCTTCACTTTTTTTTTCCTCCACCAGGCCACCAAAACACTAATTTGAGCCCTCTGCCTCTCCATTTTTTTGAGTTTTACTGTTCATTTCCAGACACTGCCTTTTCAAAATCACTTTTTGAGGGTACAGATTTTCCCTTACACGTGTCTGTCTTCTCGAAAATGCTTCCTTACTCCTTCTGCCCTCATAATTTTCTCATTTAATCTCTAATTTTTTTCCTTGAAACCCTCACTTTTTCCTCGTTTCCTAAGTAATTTAACCTCCTTGTACTGGTAGTTTTGCTACATTTTCAAGTTAGCATCTATATAATGGGACAGAGAAAGTAATGTGCTCTCAGTAGTTTCAAACTACCTTGGGAAATGATGGGAAATGCAGCCTAGGGTAAGTACCAGAATCAGCCATCAATCCCATAGGTCAGATCCAGATGTGAATCAAAATGAAACACTATTGCAGACAAACAAATACCCCTAAAAGTTGTGTTATTACACAAGACTAACATCCTGATACAGACTGGGAAACAACCAGTCCTAACCAGAGACCTTAAACAGGATCCTGTTATTTCCTTTGGTCACAGAGGACAAATTAATTCAGTTGTCAGTGAAGCAACAGGATGTAAGCTTATTTTAGATTTGTTTTTGGTAACCAAGGAGAACAGGACAGAAGAGCCAATTATAAAAATAATACTAGGATGTGTGATTAAATTCAGTGAAGGGATAAGCAAGCTGATGTATGACCAAGATTTAGGACTTTGAAAAAGGCAAAGCATCATAAAAAAGTTAACCAAGGGAGTGAAATATATGTGCAAGCATGGAGGTCTGAATGCAGATGAAGCTTTTAAGTGAAATGTGATTAGATCTCAGACACTACAAAGATAAAAACCTTGCAAAGGAAGACTCCAGGATGGTGGCTAGAACAGCAGAAGCCAAAAAAAAAAAAACCAACAAAGAGGAACAGTCTTTCATGACAGCCTAGTCAAGAAAGAGCTTCATCACAGAGGCCAAAACTAAGTATAACTGATAAAATTCAGGTTATGGAGAATACTAAGCAAAGCACAAAGACGTAAGACAGTGTAAAAAGAAGATGGGGATTTTATTCACTGAAGACAAAGGAGTGACGGAAGACAAATTAATAAAGCTAAAAACAATACTATGCCTTCAAGGTCACTGATGTTCAATGTTCTTACCATTGTTTGTATCATTTTCACAATAGAAATTTTAAATATTGGTGAGAACTTGAAGACTCTTTCTTAAACATCCCAATTCAAATAAGAGTTGCTTACACATTTCACTACAGCTAAAGGAAGCATTTACTAAAGGAGATGCTGAGCAAAAACCATGAAAATCATCAGACACAGCTTAACATTAATTCAACAGGAATAAGACTGATAATCAACTTTTCTCCAACACTTTAAAGTAGCTGTAAATCTGCTGTTCAAAGTGCATGGGATGATACACTTCCTGCAGTGACTTCAGTAATAATACAACATAACTAAAAGAGAAATTACATTCTTTTTCACCTGAATTTGCAGGCACTTTTAACTTTACCAGGAAAAAAAAGAAGTGTTTGGTTTAGTATTATTTGTACCTATTCTACAGTCAAAAGTGGCATTTTATTAAGGTTTAATAAAGTTTAGTTGGTTTTGTATTATTCAAATGTTTTACAACATAACACAACCCAATTTTTGTCCTTGTATGAAAGAACATGGGCTGTCCAGTTGCAGGGAGAGGCTTCAATGACAAAGTGTTATCTCATTCCTTTGCTAATTGGGAAGAAATAGAAGAAGAAATAGTGGATTTCTAATAGTTAGGAAATAAGAGTTATTTCCAGGTTTTGCATGTTTGCCTACTACACAAGAATTACCCAAAGTTCTTCTAATTACAGTAGAATAATACTAGAAACATGAATGACATGTTTCTTCATTGGTAGATAGACCAATTGCTTAGAAATTGGTTATGCTTTTTGCCAGATAAGATTAATGATATAATGGATGAGGTTTTTATTCTGTCAAATTTAAGGATTAAACACAGCCTACATTACTCACAAATGCTGTTATGAGAACTGAAAACCAGTATGTGCATTCTTAATATCCCACTCTGGCTTTGAATCTTATAGCAGGAAAACTTGTCAGATTTCCCTCTCCAAGTCTTTATTTACCTATGTATTAGCAAATCAAATTTATACCAGTCTATTGGATTGCTTTACAGAATTAAACAGACAAACACTACCTGATTCTCAAACAACCTTCTACCTCCAGGGTGTTGTGTGAATAGCAGAAATCTCAATCTGTGGTCCTAGCCATCCAAATCACCTCTGCTCACTCTTGAGAACACACAAATGAAGCCAGCAGATCAACACTAACAGTTGCACCAATATCTTTGTAACATCAAAAAATATCAGCCTACACCCTGCGTTTCCCAGGTTCCATAGCTGACTCCAGCACATAAAGGACAACTGACAATGACTGGAACAGCAAAGCTGTGTCTCATGAGCAGTTTCACAGGACTCTGGCACACATCAGCAGCTGGGTCTCAGCCTGCCCAACTCTGTGTGTTCTGTTCTCACTCATAACATCAAGCACTGCCCTGTGAATTCATCTAGAATTCTCACAAAGACTGTCTCGGTCTGTGTGCAAAGGACAAAGCACACAAACAGAAAACCTTCAGCTGATTTCACACAAGATTTGTAACCACTGCAAAGGAAATTTATATTGAGCAAGCACATGCAGTCAAACAAAATGTAGGGATCTGGATTCTGCTACAGAAGTCACACTCCTGCAAGCACCAAAGTTCAAGAGTCATGCACAACTAATTCACTGCCATTACACTGAATCATAAATTTATATTATTATCTGGTAAATGGCCACCTTGAAATCACATACATGGTGAGTTTGCACATGTAACTGTATATGCAAATCAAGCACATAATTGCACTAATGGTTATGGATCTGGGCCCTGTCCTTTCAAAAGCTGGGCCTAAACCTAGATCAAGCTTGAACACTCTTTGTTAGTTCAGCTGAGATAACACTATGTAAATTTACTTGGAACACTGACAGATTCCGCTTTTAGATGCACGTCCACATCTTCTGTTATTGGTTCAGTAGGAGCTTTTAGCAAAACTGGGAACAGGGATTTATCGTATAGAAAGCAGGACTACAACCTTTTTGATCCTTGCCAGTGCAATTTCAGTTGGGACAACTGAGCTTGCTTACACAGGACAGTATTTAGTTGAAAGCTGGTATAAAGAGAGAAGCACGGGACTTTTTAGCTACCTTGTCCTCTCTCTTCCTATGGCAACTCCAAAGGAAAGTTCCATTGGCTGTTCTGACTGCCAGAAATCCTCCTTTCCCTAGGCAATAACAGCCCTGAAGTTCTCAGGGAGGAGGGTGAATATCAATTAACTTTAGTAAACCACAGCAGTCGCAGTGCCCAGGCTCTGCTAAAAATAGGAGAACAGGAAAACATAACAATTGGGAATATTTGTACTGCAAAGTATTTTGTGGTGCTACCGGACAGGGAAAGATAATTCTTCAACTACGGTAATGGTCACTTATTTACATTAACACAAGATACAGTTCCAGTTTTTACGATTTGGTAGCAGTCTTGACTGAGATCAAACTCAAATTTCTGATGTCATCTGAAATCCTGCAGTCAATCCCTGCAATTAGGAGACTAGGTGGACTAGGAATACCAAGAAAAGTAAGAGAAATACTGTACTCCCTGCCCTGGCCATGAGAGAATTGAATAGAAGAATATATGGGAAGAACATAAGTGGATGCAAAGATCAAAAAAGAGTAAGAGTGTCAAGAAGAAATAAATAAAATAAATGAAGAAGAGCAAAAGGACAAACAGCAGGCTGAAACAAGGACTTCACAAATGGAAGTAGGGAAGCTTGAAGAGGAAAGGAGTGAGATGGTCTTTAGGGCTTCAGTTTCCTCATCTATTTTTATTAATTTTCAATTTTTTTTTTTGGCTATGTGTCTTGCATCATACCAGAAAAATAAGAGTTCTGTGATTTCTTTGAATCCTTTCTCCTTACCTCTAAAAGGAAAATAAAACAAAACTCTAAAAATCAGTGTCATGAATCAGGTTTTCTTGAGGTACTGTCATGAATGAATAACCTAAGTCACCTTCCCACATTTCCAATACACTTGTGCAAACCCTGGTTTGTGCATCAGAATTTCGTAGGGTAAATAATAAGCAAGAGAGGCAGACTGGACTTTGCATATCCAATGGATGTTAAGTTCCAGTTAACAAGCATTTACCAGGAAACTTGGCCCTCAGGTGTTTTTAAACAGGTTCATCCTATGTTCTTTCTCTGTGGGAAAATTGTCCAGAACAGTATTTTCTGTAGGAGTGCTCTGCATCCTGGAAGCAGAGCATGCACAGGAAACACTGTGAGCCTTAATATTCCAAAGCTACTGAGAATAAATCATGATTTAAACAGATTGGTCCATTTTTCTGTTGTAAGGGAGATGGAAGTATTTTGCCCATTGTTCTCCACCCTGAAACAATTCTGCTCAGTGCTCAGATTGAATTTGAGTGGAATACTCGAGCATTTCCAGTGATGATCCTGGAGGAGAGTGTAGGAGAAGTCTGCAAGAATGCAAATGCTGGATTAGAAGCCTTCTCCTCTGAGATGTGACAAAGCACACAAGTTATCAGCCAAACACATTCAGATGACACAGCTATAGGAAAGAAAGCACTGAAAAGGCAGTTACAGATGGGAGGGACTCCAGGAAAATACTCAGTTCTCCTACCAGACTTGATAAAAACAGAAGGGAAAAAAAAGAGATGTGACACCAATGAGCAGAGTAATTATTTCACTGGAATGTTTTGACATTGATGAGAAGCTGGAATTTTCATGCCAGCAAGGAGTCAGGAACAATTTTTACTGTAGGTGCCAAAACTGAATCATCTGATACACCTGGCAAGGTTAGTAGCCATGTAAGTGCTATCCAAAAATACTGAAATCTGTGAAAACAGTGAATTTCTCGGGGTTTTAGGCATCCCAAAATAGCAGGGAATGAACATTTTAAAAACTGAAATAATTTTTTAAAGTTCTGGTTTGAAATGAGAAGCCAAATCAAAAAACTTCACCTTTTCTCTTCCAAAATTTCAAGCTACTTTTTTCTGATGAAATTTGTATGCATGGTATTAGTAGCTGTGAGATGGGAGTCTCCCATGAATTTCTATTTCCACTGTAATTTTTCTATGCAGTTCTAATCATCTACATCCTTGCCTAACAGAAATACAATGCAGCTTGCCCTAATTTAGCTTTTGGTGGCAGGGTACCTTTTCATCCGAGGAAAAAGAAAAATCTGTCATTTTTCCCTGAATAAATACATTGAGGAAGAATTCAATTAATTTGCCAGATTACACAATATACAGCATGGTATGAGCAAGTTCCTTCAGCAAAGAAACAGGGAGGAAAGGTTTAAGCTGACTTTTACACTTCATCAGTGTGTGTTCTAATACATTAATCCTTCTCACCACTGAAAATTTATGTTTAAATTGTATTTTAACTCACTCAGCTGAATCTAGAGCTATTCTTTCTCAGGAGTCTAAAAAGGTTTCTTCTCTTAAATTTCACTTTATTAATTTCTGCCTGTCTTTTTCCAGCTTGTTGTATATTCCTTCTGAGTAGTCCAGAGGGTAAACAGTGCTTGCTGTTGTTTGGAGAAGTTAAATGCATCTTTTGTCTCTCTCAGATCACTTTTGAAGATATTAAACAAGTGGCACCCAACACTGGCCTTGCAGAACCCCAATAAATTTGCTGCTACACCCAGACACAATGCTGTGAATGTCATTACTCACTGAGAGCAATCTGTCATTCCCAAAGCCCAGTTTTTCTCATTACAAGAAGTCTACTGGGGTTTGATTTTGGTGGGCGTTTGGCTGCAGGGGGAGAACAGTGGACAAGTGGAAAGGTGGCTGTTATGGTCCTTTTCAAGGTACCCAACAGAACTGAAAAATCACTTAAAAAAGGAGTGGGCAACAGTTAACTAAGCCATTAATTGTCTGATGGAGAAGCTGAAATATATAAAGAAGTCAGGGCACTGACATACAAAACCAAATACAGCTGAAAACCAGGTAAGAGGACTAACATCTGTAAGTAGTCTAACAGCTGGTTTTGAACACGTGACATTCCTAAAAGGTGCATCCAAAAACATCCACTTTGGCTATTCTTAACAATCTGGGGACATCAGTCAAAATTAGTTCAAATTAAACAGAGGGAATAAGGTCAGTGCTGCAGTACCCTCAAGAAAAGCAAAACATTTCTGCTTTCTGCCCTTACATTACTCAGCATTTGTAACTAAGAACAATCCTTGTGTGCTGCAGCAACCCAAATTGTTCTCCATCTGCTGCAAGGTTATCAGAACGTACACTTTTTCTATTTTCCAATTTTTCCAATTTTCTCCGAACACAGCAGGTGCAAAAGCAATTTCATTTCATTAAAAATTCCTTTTAAAGGCATATCTATCAAGAATAAAAGAGACAATAAGACAAGAGTATTTGTAATTGAAAAAGTAAAGGCACAGTGAATCATTTCAGCATCTAAGGACAACATGAAGTAGCAGCAACTTCAAAACAATAACAAAGACAGACAATCACAAAGACACCATTACCTTGAATTCTTTTTCAATGTTGGCCAATTTGGCAAGTTCATTGCTGAGTTCTAGAGCAGTAAGCACTGGATCTTCACTGGAGAGGGACAGATAAGCCGGACTGGCCAGTCCTTTGTACGCATTTATTCTTGACCTAGAGTGACTGAAAGAATCATGTTTTTGCTTCTCTGTACAATCATTACATTTGCAGAAATAGTCATGAGGTCTTTCTATCCTTGCTCCTTTCATCAACAGCATGTGCACGACTTCGTATTTTTGGCAGTGGGCAGCTAAAATTATGGGAGTGATGTCTGGAGAAAAGCGGGTACCGTCTTCGTCATAGGAATAAAAATCATCATCCTGGAGCTCCTGCTCACAAGGGCTCAGAGTCAGTCGCTTATTTACTGAAAACCCAGGATGATTCAAAATTGCTTCCACTATCCTAATGTAACCCTTGCTGATTGCGAGCAGCAGGGCATCTCCAATCCGTGCCAAGTTCTCTTTTTTTAACAGAAGTTCTGTCACTTCCAAATGTTCATTCCCCACAGCAAGCTGCAAGGCGTTTTGGCCCATGTAGTCAACGCAGTTGACATTCAGTGTCTTTGACTCCTCCAGCATTTTGCGCACCACGGGGATGTTCCCGTACTCAGCGGCATCCAGGAATCGCTCCTCCTCGGCTGTCAGGCTCGTGCCCCTGTTGTTGAACATGAAGGCTGGGCCCCTAATGGCCTGTCGCCTTCCCTTCTCCCTCATCATGGTCATCCGCCTCAAGGATGGGCTCTCTTCGATGTATCTAAGCAGAAAATAAGGAAAAGGTAACAAATTTTCACTACGGTGGGAATTTGTAACTTCCAATCCTGTGGCTAAAGTAATTTATTTTGTCCCTTGGCTTTTGCCCATTTACTGACAAGCAGTATCCTGTATTGGAATCTTGCTTGTCTGCGATCTAAAGGTACTCACAGCCTCAATGCCTCGGGCCATTGCTGTTCTCTTAGCATGGTCAAGATTTATTAACATTTTTTATTTTTTTTTAAGGCATCGCTCCTCTTCAGAAATCCCTCCCAGCTCACTTAGCACATATATAAAATGAAAACACATCTACTATACTGCTTTCAGTAGTAATTATTATCCACCACAGCCATTCAAGCTGATGGAAAAAGTAAGGCAATACTTATGCTTACCATGTTGTAGATCACATAGAAGTGAGGTGAAAACAGATTTTTCTCAGGATGTCCTGCCAAGCAGGCTTCACATGGTGAAGCCTGATCTCACAGCTTCTCATGTTTCTACCAGAAACGTTAAACCTGGAAGCTTCTACTCACAAGTCACTTTGGTCGAATTATAAATTTTTGAAAAACAATAGTACACAGACATTCATCAGACTTTCTGCAACTGAACTTCTCACAGGTTCCAGACACCAGGAGTCCTTCAGTAAAAACTGGGATCAGCTCTCACTCCAGTTGGACTCCTGCAATGCTGTGGGTTGTGTTGGGCCTGTTTCTATATCACCCATTTCAGGAGCTGAGAGGGTCTGTGTATACATTCTTGTAAAGCAATCAAGAAAAATGGGAAAGTCAAAGAGTTAATGAATGAAAATTGGGATAACAGGCTGCACTGGAAAGAGGAAGCCTGGGTGTAGGAAAGTGAGATGGTTTAAAGGAAACTGAGAACCAGGGAACCTGTGAACTCTCCACAGAAACCAGTTGCAAAAGCAGAAAGAGGGAGGAAAGAGAAGGGTAATGGGTGAAAAGAATGGGTGAGCGAGCTAATTTGGCAAACACAGAAACTAGAATTATGAACCAGTGAAGATACTGGCTGAGAGAACAGGCAGATCAGATGCTGAGCTGGATCTAGCAAGGTAAGGAAACTAGAGAGGGGCAGGGAGGTTCAGAGCAGTGAGACTGGATAGCAATTGCAAAGAAAAAGGTGAGAGGCTGAGGAGCAGACACTGCCTAGCTAGAGAAAACAACAGCAGGAGACAACTGCCTGGCAAAGTCTGAAACAACAGAATCGATGGGATCAGGCTAAGGTGATCACAGCTGGGGAAAGAACAGAAGCATTTGTGCCTGCCAGAGCAGAGGCCAAAGGCCTGAAAATGTACTCAGGATACCCTAACCTTGCTTCACCACCATCTGCACATAAATATGAAACCAGTCAGCAATCTCCCTTTCCTTTTCTAGTCCAGCTCGATATTGAGGAAGGCAGCTATCAGTAAATCCAGTAGCTCAAGGGATAGAGATCACTTGGGATGATTTGATGGGCATGGAGACACCAAGTGCTGCTGATAAACAATATGACTTCATGAAGCGTATGCTTTGAATACATATAACACACTACATATATATATATATATGTATACATATATATATATATGTATACACTACATAAAGAGGTCTTTTAAGTTCCAAATTTGTTTCTTAGGTCCTACGTGCCTCTCTTCCTCATCTTTAGAAAAAGAACAGTTGGCTCCCATCTTACAGGAGCATTGTGAAAATTAATTTTTTTCACTTTGCTGAAAAACTCAGACACAGGAGTAAAAGGCCAGACAGAAAAACTGAAATTAATCCTTCTATCCTCAGTGCATTAGAAGAGACGTAATGTATGCCAAGGGCAAACCAAAATATTAAACAGCCCTTTTTAAGCAAACCCTGTCAGTCTGCAAAAAAAGGTGGAACCAAGGGAAAAATGCCACATGCACCTTTGGGCACAGAAGGGCTCTGCATTAACATGGACATAGTAGCACCTGCATGGGCACTTTCAGAAGGCAAATATCCAAACTGGTGCAGGTTCAAATCCACAGACAGAAACAGCTTTCTAAGTGCTAGGGGTGGGGGGTTGTTTTTTATGGGTGTGATCTTTCAACCATGAGCTTTACTCTGTTAACACTGTATAAAATATGCCCGCTGCCATCACTGGATGCAAGCAGCACTGCCAGCCCCAGGAGTTTTCATTGGGCAGAACTAATTCCATTCAGGCTGTAGGGATAGGCCTGCCCTTCCAGCTATCTGCATCAAAATTTAAAATCTTAATCACTTTATCACACCTACAAACATCCTAAAATCCAGTCCAAGCCCTGAGCATCTCGGGGAACACAAATGGGCAGCTCAGTTGCACATCAAGTGAAGAGGCCGTGATACTCATTAGCAAGGGCAGATCTCTCCTGGGATGAAGCATTTGATCTTTTTAACTTTTTATCTGTGGCTGGCATTTCTGGACTATCTGAAATAGCCTGAGTGGCACTGCAGTATAAGCAATGCTACCTACTACTTACTTTTTGAAAGATGTGACAAAACAGCTTTGGCAAACCTGACATGATTCAGTCTTTCCTTTTTTTTCTTCACTTCTGTACAGAGAGGATTTGTAACTCTGTTAAACACAGAATTGATTTAATGTCTTAAACCTCAGGCATATTTCCCACTTAGGAGTACTCAGAAATAAAGATTTAAGCCCAGAGTGCACATTGTGAACAGCCACAGTGTGCTGCTATCTTATTTCCCAACAAAATCAGAAGTAAAACCAGATACGTTGTCTTCATCATAGCTTCTTTATAAACAAGACCTTATTGTTTTTTATGCTGTTGTATTTCCACTCTTCCTCCACATCCAAAATCACACAAGTACAGAAATGTAGTGTTTACTGTAATGGTATGAAGAAAAAAATTATAGCTATTAAAAATGTAACAAAGACAAAACAAATTGACTCTTGCTGACTTCTTGCTTCAAGAAGACTCTAAACTGCCACTTTGAATCTCATTTATCTTTTATGAAATACACAATACATTTGCCCTTATATATTCCATTTAATTTTTCAACTTATTTTGAAATATGACATTTATTTTCATTTTATCTACCTTCCTTTCAAAACCCACTATCTGGATGATCACTGAGGTGATTCATCTGACTTCTGTAGAGAGACACATATCCTTTCAAAAGTGTCCTTTGAAGAGTGGCTTCCTAATAAGGAAGATATCCTTAACTGTAAACCTTGTGACAGAAATGATGTATCTGAAGAGACCACAATACCTTCTCAAAATAAAGATGCACGACACTTGGTATTTTAATGACTAAAATACTGTCAAGGCATCCCCAAAAAAATGAAAAGCAAAAAATCTTGTGTAGCACCACAGGGCCATAAGGCTGTTGTGTTCATCCACACCTCTCCCCTCTTCCATTTTTGCCTCAGAAATTCAAAGATCTTGAAGTGAGCATAGCTCTGGTCAGAGTAATTCATGCAAGAATCGGGTACAAGGTCTCCTATTCCATTTTCTGCTTTCCTTTTCTTACATCTAATATTTTTAGCTAACCCAAAGTATGAACAAAATAGTTAGAATTTTAGTTTTAAGTGTTTGACCATATTCAGAATTATATGTATTATTTGCCATCTGAAACAATCAAACCACCAAAATCCCAAGTCGCATCTCTTAACATCATTAGACTGGCTTAAAAATATTATTAAAATAGAACTAAGTGTGCATTAATTACTTGTGTTCTATTTCCAAAGCCTTTAAAGTACAGGTACTCAACCCTGTCTCTTGTAAGGTGCTGACAACCTACATTTATAAAAGAGGGAAGGAGAGATGGGAATGATGATGCTCCTTTTCCCACCTGTTTCAAATAGTTGAAAGAACACACACAAGAAAATACAAAAATATCTGTAGAATTCACGGCAAAAAAAACCCACAAAAGCAGCAAGTAGGAAAAATGCCCAATTATTCTGTATTAATTTGTCAGTAGAGATAAAGAAGGCTGGAATTGCAGATCACTCATGTTAACTGAAGCACACCTTCAGTTCCCACCACATCTAGACATATTTCACTTGGCCCTGAGCCTGCAACAGTTAAGCAGCTGTTTTGAGGAACTGGAAACCTTCACTGGCAAGAAGGGAGAACTTCAGGAACTGCACACCAGCCTTCAGAATCATTCATTCATCAGCTCTGCTTTGCAGCAGAACTTCCACATGAGTGAGGCCAACGCTCCGAAAAGGAGCACATCACCTTTCAAGACCTTTACGTAATGATAAATATCACAAGCTCTCAGACAGAGCAATGTTATGGGCACCCTGAACAATTAACTGGTTCATTAGCTGGTAAATAAAACACAAAAACCTATTCTACATTATAACATGCCCATGCTTACCTCAAATATTTTATCTAAAATCTATGACCGTCATATGGGAAACAAAAAATTATTAAAAAAAAATTTCCACTGAACAATCAACTCCCATTTGTCTCTTGTTTTCTGCATACATCAGATTTACTATGACCTTACATTGCACCATATCCTTGCCTGGCCAGAGTTATTCCTACAAGGAATGTACAAGGCAAGACGTTTGAGCAGCACAGCAACTGCAAAGGGCTGGAGAAAGCATAACAATCTCTCTGCTTCTACCACGGGCTGCTTCAATTACAGATTTCTACTCTGTTATTCTACCTATCCCTTCTCATGTTCAATCTAGAATTGCAGCAGAAAAGAAATGTGGGACAAAAAGCTGACCTGAGAATTTCTTTTTCCTTATCCATCTCATTATCTAAAGCAATCAAAAAGATTCATAATCTTGTTTCCAAGTCTACTTTTTAACACTGCACATGGCAATGTTAATAAGCAATTTTAAAGGAAAGGAGAGTAGCTAAAGAAACAGATTTCATTTCATCTGGTCTTCCCAGATCCATAGAGCAATTTGTGCTGAAGAACAGGTTGTTACTCTCCCTGAGCTATCACGTGCAATAAAAGATGGCATCAACAACTTACAAGCAGTTTACCTCCGTGCTAAACTACAGTACATTAGTGATCCTGATCCCCTTCTAGCCCTGAAAAGGAAATACAGTCCAGTGGTAACAGACAGATCTGAGAAGTACATAATGCCAACAAATTTAAAAGCAACAACACCGGAGTCAGCCGAACAGGAGATGCAGATTGTGCCTCTTGTTCTGCCAAAAGTCACCCCTGAGGTCCCAGTTTTAAAATTAAAGACTGGTAATATGCTCAGACATGCACATACGCAGGAGCAGCGTTGCAGCTAATGACTCCTGAGACCTCTCAAACTAAGCGGTCTCAAGTGTTTTATTTGTTACTGTCACAGAAAAAACAGCTCTTCCACGTGAGGAAGCAGCTGCTGGCTCTGAGCAGGGCCACAAGCAGTGCTGGAGGGGCAATCCCGAAGCCCCACTGCCTCTCCCAAAGGAAGGCTTTCCCATCTGCTACAGCCATGCATCAGAATGGGCTACTCGTACATTTGTTTCTTCACCACTAAAATCAGTGTGTCCTTCATGTATGTTTGCTCATGTTGCACAAAATTCGGGAGTCCCTGCACCAAATCCAAAATGCATTTAATGAGAGCTTCCTTTTCCTTTTTGCGAGCTTCTGCCTGGGCTTTCCAGAAGAGGGAGGCTAATTCAGCTGAACAGCAGAACATAAATCAGGCCAGCTGCAAAATCTGAGGTCTATACTCTCCCACTGGTCTGAAACGACATAATCCATCATCCAAAATGCCCTCATGTGATCTCACAGAACTTCTGGCTCCAAACTGGAAAGATTTAGTCAAAAAAAATGGGAAAAAAATTACAATGAGATATCAGGAGGAGGTGTACATGCACTTAGGGGACGGAACAAACTCCTGCCTCACAAAACTATGCAGTTTCTCAAAGGAGAATACCAACCATCTGAATTCCTGTGGGAAGAAAAGGACTACATATTGATGGCAGGAGGTCATCTGTACACACACAGAACAAGGCAAACATCTCACTAGGAAAGAACAAAGTTAACAGCGCCGTACCAACAGAGAATTTTCAAACTCCTTTGAAACTTAGTCCTTTCTTTGTGTTCTGTCACTCCAGCAAGAAAACTATGCTGTGATTTTCAGAGAGACTCAGGGAGTCAGGTGTCTGAAGCCTACTACCTTTAATTTACAGGTTTTGTCCACCTTTTTCCCACTGGGGAATATAGTACCCTGTGAAACAAGTATTACATCCAGTCTGCAATCTTAGTGGGAATCTGAGGTTAATTACTTTTTTTTCCCAGCAATATTTGGCACAGGAGGGAGCCAGCTGTACACTGACAGGCACCTCGCACAGGCTACTGCTTTCAGAGATTTCAAAACCCAACCATGTCTGCCTTCTAGTGCAAACTATTTCACATCTTCCTGCCCTTCTTGTGCAAACTATTTCACATCTTCCTGCCTTTTTCCCCTTACACCTTGGGCTGAATATTTAGACTACAAATCCTTCCAGCCAAGGATTCTCACTCTGCTGGCTAACGCCTAGCATGTGTCAATCTGAGTGCATTATGAGGAAGCTGATACCCATCTTTTTCTCATTAACATGCACAATGATTTTAGGCATTAGCACCAAACACAGAATGTTACCCCAGGAGAAGATCCCACTGCTACGCCAAGGATGAGCACAGGCACACAACAGGGAAAATATAGTCCTGTGTCTTTTGCCTCCATGCCCCAAGAGTTCAATACACTCCTACTACATTAACCCACATTAGCCCTTTTGCCAGTCCATTGGGTTCACAGATTCCCAGGGTATCAAGAATTATCTACCAGGGAGCAATTCCAAGAGAGAGAGCTCAGTCCAGCCTCAAACATCTAGAGATGTGTAAACTGAACTCCAGTTTGATCCCCTCGTGGTGTAATACCCATTTCTTAAACACAGGAATATGCCAACCTTTCTAGAAGGACACTTGGGGACCCAGAAGTTGAGGACTCACAGCTTAACAATTTATTTGAGCCAGCTTCAACTGTCTAAAAATAACATGTCCGAGTCTCTTTTTCTGGCAGATAAAGACAGGCACCTCCAAAAAAGAAGATAAATGACTATGCTGCCTTTCCCACTGCTATTTCCTCTCCCATTCCATCATCTACATGGGAGTCTAGACAAGTAACTCAAGCACAACTAACTTTTTGACAGCTGAAGACACATGAAAGACCAATTCATTCGAAGTGCAGATAGCTGGGCACAGGTTATTTGTGAAGAATTTCTGCACAGGGATGGTAAACCTCACTTTTATTTGTGGTTATCCCAATCTAAGCAGTACCCTAATTACTTCTGTATTTTACAGTTGTCTCTGGGGTGATTTTAATTAAGGCTTCTACAAATGCTGAATATCTTATCTTAAAAGTCAGTGTTTGCTATCTGGTAATTAAAATATTTAATTAAGAACTAAACGTTGTACTGAAAATATAAAATGGTCAAGCAATCCTCTGAGGTTAAGTCTACCTAAACTGCAGCATGTTATAAAAATTAGTGAATAATTTATGGACAACCTACATTTTGCAAGTCAGGCAAAAGAAAGTTAACATCCTTACTAGTAAAACTGAATGCATTTATCTTGCAGTAAGTCTAGCTGCACAGGCAGCATCTCTTTATATATACAGACAGATAGACAGATGTTCACGATTGCATCTTTGAAATAAACTGAAATTTTGGAAGAGCACATCCAAACAGGGTAAGGTGCATCTCCAGAACTAAGGCTCTTCTGCACGGGTGTCCTAAATTTCTGTAGGGAATCTGGTTTTATCTCAGCATAGATTTAAAAAATATATACGGATAAAGGGGATGCGTTAGCAAAAGGTTCTCTAAACCTTAGCTGAGCGAATAATTGGGCAATTCTCGGCAGCTACGCCTGTATCCAGGGGGAAAAAAAGAAGGGGAAAAANTGCCCGCGACGGGCCGGGCCGCCCGCGCCCCCGGGCCCAAAACTCGCCGGGAGCTGCATCTCTGCTCCGGGCAAGTTGCCGGGCGACCCCTTCCGAACATGCCCCCGGACCCCACTTACACGGTGCTGGCAAAAGGCGGGGGCGGGTAGTATCCGTAGGGCTCCCGGAGGGTTTTGACAGCCCTTTGCGGCGGCGGAGGGGGCTCCGGCCCCCCATTGACGCCTCTCCAGCCGCGGCGCCGGCGCTGCTGCTCCTCTTCCTCGGCCCCCTCCTCCTCCTCCTCCTGCTGCGGGGGGAAGGTCACTCTCCCCTGCTCCTTGCTCTTCCTGCTCTTGCTCGACATGGTCAGGGTCCCCTCAGGCAGCGGCGGCGGTTGCTCCCGCTCCCGGCCGGCCTCGTCCGGCAGCGTGTGCGGCGGGGAAGGAGGCAGGAGGAGGAGGAGGAGAAAGACACAAGCCCTGCCCGGCAGGGGACAGAGCACCTGACGAGGACAAACCCCTCACCACAAAACCGCGGCCACCCCGCCGCCCGTCGGGAAGGCGGCGCGATGCGCAGCCCGGCAGCGGGAGCCGGGAAGTGCTGGGGAGGCGAGCAAGAGACAGGGCTCCCGGCGGTGGCAGCGGCTCTGCCCCCCTCCTCCTCCTCCTCCTCTGCCTGTCATCATCCCTCGCTAGGACAGCATCGTCACGGAGGNGGGATGGAATTTTCACTGCCTCGGCACACACCTGTCCCTGCCTGACGCTTAAGAGGCAAAGCCGAGGGCAGGCAGGGGCCGGACGATGCTCTCAGGGCACTTTGTGCGAAGCGCCCGCGGCTCGGACAGCGCGGAGCGGCCGCTCCCGNTCATCATCCCTCGCTAGGACAGCATCGTCACGGAGGCAGCGGGGCCACGGAGAGCGCACCCGCCTCCCGCTGCGGGCGCTCCGGAGAGGAGGGGACGCTCCCGTCCCACCTCCGCCCCTCACGGCCCGGGAGAGGGAAGGGGGGCGTGAGGGGGAGGCGCGCTGCCACGGGAGCGCTACAAATGTCCCTCCGCCGCCCGTCGGTGCCGCCGGCCTGAGGTAAATCCTGTTCCCGTCAAGCCGGGCGTGAGGGGAGCCCTCAGGAGGTTTCCGCCGAGCCCTGAGGGAGACCAGGCTGGTTGGCCCCGGTATCAGCGTGAGGTGGGGGGCTGCCAGCAGCAAGGTGATTCTCGCCAAAATGGCCCAAAAGCGGCCAACAGCCCGACCAAAGCCGCACTAAGCTCGGCAGGTGCTCAAAGAAATACCCAGCCCTACACTAGAAACAGCTGAAGTTTAAATTTTCAGGTAAAAAAGAGGCGCTTTTGGCTGACTTACCGAGCGAGCCGAGGTTCCCCAAAGTGTTCCAGATGTCTCTGCCTTAGGCTTGACTACTTTAGTTCTGTGTGGTGCCAAGCTGAAAAACAGTGGGAGGATGCTGAGACGCCCATGGCATGTAATCAGAACTAATTATGCTCTATAGAGCCCAGTCACAAAGATTCCTGCCGTGCAGAGACGTATTACCTCTTTTATTATTGCGAGATTTTTTTTTTTTTTTT
>WEKY01014543.1:126825-137371 GCA_013390045.1 Picathartes gymnocephalus
TTTTTTTGTTGGCGCATTATTTCACAGGGAAAATTATTCCATGCTAGAAAGGCAACCCCTTTAAAATCAAGGCAGAGCCCGTGTACTTTTGTGTGCAGAACATACAGAACGGTAGGCACACAGAGACTACATGTGTCTATATATAATAAAGCCATTACCTGCTGCTGAGATGCCATTTTTCTCTTGCTTTAAACTTTTTTGGAGCAGTATCGGTATAAATTTCCATGAAGCTACGTTCCAAATCTGCATTCAAGTGCTGCTGAAATTGCAATTTATGTAAGCTTTCCAATTACTTCAGAGAAAGTGGGCATTCCATCCACATATCACCACTAAGATGAAATTCTCACTTGTGAGCATCATGAAATAGTATCAGTGTAAAATACTTATTAGGTCACACTGCTCTCAGTACGATCCACGGTTTTGCCTTTGTTGTTTTCTGTATGTACAAAGTTTGTCCTCCTGAAGCACAGGAAAAGCCAACCAAGAGTTTCACGGAGATAATTTACTCAGCTATGGCTTTAAACAAAGAATTTGGTTTTGTTTTTGTCAGTTTAATTAACTTGCATCTTGAACTGTTTAGGGAAGTGGTTTTTTATGTGTTTCATCACATGCAAAAGCCCTTTGAACTTCAGTGGAATTATGTGCACAGTAGAACAAATTTTGCTCTCTAAGAAACTAATATACTGTGTAGCTACTGTAACTCTGAAGTGCTTGGGGTTATTAATTTAAGACAATCTAGGTGTCTAACCTGATTATACATCTGTATCAGTGTTATACATTTTAGAGCACAGCCATGCAGCAGTCTGTCTGCATCAAACCTTGCATTCTTGCAGGGACCCTTTGACTCAAAAAATGGTACTGCCCATATTGTATTCCTTTTATAAAAAAACGTCCTCTGTTATTACAGGGGGCTACAGGAATGGACTTTCAATTGCCTTGTATATTTCCCTTGAGAACAAAACATAAAAGTACAGCTGAAAGTCAATGAGAAATGCTCTTGCCTCACAAATGTGTGCTCAGTATCAAGGTTTGTTGGTTTGGTGTTTTTTTTGTTTGTTGTTGTTGTTGTTGTTGTTGTTTTTTGGGGTTTGGTTTTTTTTTTTCAGAAATAGATAGAAAATTGTTTTAATATTAGTTCTTAGTTTTAAGGAAGTCCCATTCTTTCTTCTTCCGTTGTGCCTCCCATCACTAATTTGAATTGTGTTCTGTGGGCTGTGTTTTTAATAATTTAAGTATTGTGTAGTAGCGATTGGTTTGCTGTTCCTAAAATGAAAGGTAATGTCCACTATTTTGTTATCCAGGTCACTGATAATACCTTGGAATTCATCCTTGGAAGGATGACTTGGAAGTCATCCTTGCAGAAGTCTTCTTGATACGTCTCTCCCTTTCAAGGAGTAAGATGATAACTCCCTGAGTAATCTTAATACTTAAGGACAAGGGTAATGTAAAAAGTATTTACCAAATCTTTTTCTCTTTCTCACCACACTGCTACAGAGCCACCAAGCTGAAATACATGGTTCCTAATATGTGTTTAGATTAAGTGTAATATTCCCCTTTGTTTCTTTCCATGAGGTCCAACCTAAAACCAGCCAGCATGCCAACAAAAAGAATCCATTGCAAATCTCAAATGTACTTTGTATGGTTATAGGGTTAGAAATAATGCGTATTTCTAATTGGAATGTGTAGGGTAATAATCTTGGTCACAGTAGAATGGTTTATAGAAAATTTAACACAGTTTGAAGTGTCAGGCTGTTACCATTGGAACAGGGATGTGAGAATCCTCCTATGATTAAACTTCAGCCATCACTGCCTCACCTGACAGTAAGAATTTAATAATCATTGCTGTGGTGTGGTTGAGGCTCTGAAGTGCCAGATTCAGACAAATAAAATGCATGAAGCTGCACTTTTGAAACAGCAGAACAAGCAAGAAATCTAAGAGTACTGAAATTGTACCTACAAAATCCTGGTCAGGGCTGAGTGTTCCAGAAAACAGATTTCTGTTCATGGCTCATATTTTTGAAAATATTTTAATGACATCAATGTTCTAAATAATTATTCTTAAAAATATTTCATGTTACCACAGTATCAGATAGATGTCAACATAGCCAAGTTGCAGAAAGTGAGGGAGAAAGGATGAATAAATTTGAAATACCAGACAGAGAAATGCAGGCAAGCTTGTGCTGGCTGTTGATTCAGCTGGGTAAAGACTTTACAGCCAAAGGCTGCCAATCCAGTACATTTTGTGAATGCTGACTTGAATGTACAGGGTTTGGAAGTGATGCCATTTTAATCTAGAAAAATGCTTCCTGGAAGTTGCTTAGACAGGAGTGAAATAATGAAAGGAATACTACTCTGAGGACACGGCAGGAGCAGGAAAGCCCAAAGATTTACAGCAAACAAGGAACTATAACAGGTATGGTATTATATTAGTAAAGGTGCTAGATTATTCATCATTTTCTTTTAGAACGTGGATTTAATGCTGTAACTATTTCATGTTTGATTTGGAATTGCAGTCAAAATACAATCCCTCATTCTCTTCACCAGACTGACTTGATCAAGACAGGGTGGAAATTGGAACGGGACAGGGCTTTGTTTATATGGATCAATTACTCTCTGGCAGAACTTTTGTGTCCTCCTCAAAATTATGAGAAATATACAATTCAGATTTCAAAATTTCCCTTGGAAGTGTTCTTCAACTGTAAGGGAATAATCAAGAAATAGCTTTTCTAAATTGAAACAAAGTGTCTCTTAAGAACCCACAGCAATACATTTCCTTGAAGTACTGTGAAAAACATGAGTTCTGTATGTCTCTCTCCCATTCTTTTTCAGTTTCTTTAAGCTGAATGAATGAAGTAAGGTCTGAAATATGCAAACAGATAGCACAGCTAGAATTTATTATAATAAAATATCAGGAAATATATTCAGGTTCTTAGACTGAACTACCATAGCAGTAAGACCTTGCAGGTCTATGAGGCACCTAAATGAGTAGATATGCAGTTAAGTAAGACTGGGAAAAGTGATAGGGAAAAAGATAATTTAGGGAATTAGGCCCTGGGGTTATCCCTTACCAGAACTTCTCTGACAGGTACATTAACACTGTTAATTTGAAAATAAATCTAACCTGTTTGTTGAAAATTGGATTGTAGACACTAAGACCTCCTGGTTGAAAGCAAGTGATTTAGATTTAAGAACCAGCGAGAGCCAAGAAACTTCTAGTAACACTTTGCCTTGTGGAACAACTTTGTGTGTTACATGCCAAATTATTATTTTCCTGCTTTATTAAAAAAAAGGAAGAGTACCTTCCCTCAAGAGATAAAACTGGTTTTTATTTGCTTGAAGTGACAGGTGAAAAGAAGCAAAAAGACACTCATGGTAATGCTAGAAATAGAATCCAGGTCGTGCAGTACATTGAACCCTTCTCTAACGTGTGTGTACTACTTTCACAAAAATTGGGAAGTTGGTGGGAATAGCAACAGTGTAATGAAAGCAAAATTGGCCTTCTTTGCCTCATACTGGGAATTTGCCTACTTGCCAAGAACCCAGTGTTTCAAGGACATTTAGCTCCTACATCAAGGACTTCTATGAAAGTCTAAACAGGTTAAATCAGCATGAAGAAAAAAGAAGGAGTGATGTGATGTCACTGATCTGTAAGCAGATCTCAGCCTCAGAACTAATATTATGGTTTAAGGCTTTTTACATGAGATGAAAAGATACATTCCTGAGACTTGAGCCTGTAATTTCAGGCACCCTGTGCAGCCATTCAGGCCCATGTGAAGTGAGTGGGTATAAAATGCTGTCAAATCACCTACTGCAAACCAGCCCCTCAGAGCTGTGTGCTGCAGTGGTATTATGTGGTCTGCTTTATAATAATAGAAGGCTACTGAAGTGCCAGTGGTACCATTAGATAGACACTGGCTCCATTTTCAAAGAGAAAATGGACAAGTACTCTTTCTTTTTTGGCATTAAGTGGCAACTATATGTACAGTTACATATTTGCACCTATTAGTTCCCTTTTTCCCAAGGCAAGCCAGATATGTCTTTAGACAAATCCAATCCACTTTTGAATAAATCCACAGGATCCTGAGCCCGTGCCAATTAAGTTTTATTCCTCTCTTTTCAGTTTTTCTAGTAGAAATTAGAAGTTATCAGAAGTGCCACTTGGAAAGGGACTGCAGAATCAATTCCCTTATCTCTGCATTGCCCTGGGGACTGTATGTAGCTTATAACCTCTATAAAGTTACTTTCCTAAGATTTGCTTATCATTTATGCATAAAGGCTGGAGTTTTTTCCCTTAGATTGGTTTCCCTGTCCCTGTGTCAGCCAATACTCCTTGAAAATGTAAACATGAACCTTAGCCTGCAGCTGAGTGTTGGGAAGCACGTGATAAGTAAATTTATTGTCACAAGCCAACATCTTTAACAAATAATTTTTCTTTTTGACAGTGATTCAAATATGGGTGGGTGAATGCAGTGTGCCCTTCTGTCCCCTTGCTGGGTGATAGCAAAAGTTATTGCATGGGTATTTCCAGTGTTTCAGCTAATGAGGCTGAGGGTTGCAATGGATGTATGGAGTGCAGAGTAGCTCTTATTTTAGCAAGTTATCAATGATTTCCATCCTGTGCAAGTAATTAAGTCTGAGTATTTTTGGACACAGTTTGATCTTTCTCTATTTGGGGGATTTGAGTCACTGTGGGGATCAGAACAGGGGAAGCAGGACATAATAAAAATAATAGCAAGAGGCAAAAAGGTCAAGTGATGAACTAAAACAGTCCACGGTGATTTTTAAGCCCAGAAACAAGTGCCTTTTTCATGCTGTTTTGTGGATTGCAATATAATTTAGTTTTTCGACACGTTCTCACTTGTGACACCTTAGCAGAAAGAACTTTAAACAGCAGCTCACCGGTATGAAAGGCAAATCTGAGTGACAAGCGTGGCTCCCTGAGGAGGAAAAAATCCTTCCTGGTTTGCACCATTCCAAGCTCCCTTGTCCAGGGTGTCTGGCAGTTTTGACTGAAAGATTGCCTGATTCTGTCATAGTTCAGAGCCTGCTTCCCTTAAATCTCATCAGAACCCTTGGATAAATACCATCTGGTCCTAACTACTTGCCACACCTCTGGTTGGAAGAGGGATAAATACCACAGTGCACAGTGTTGATTGAAAATGTAATCTCTCCTTCCACTGGCTGCTGTGGGATAGGTGATAACACTCCACCAGAGATGCTCACTGTTTGAGTGACAGCAGCTCAGGGGGTCATCCCAAAACCTTGCTTTCCATCCTGCATCAGAGGCTTGGACAGCTATGAGGGGGAAGAGATCAAAGAAAGATCCTGCTAAGCACTGTAGGTAGCTATGCTGTGAGTGGGAACACATCCTCCTGTGCAGCTCCAGAGTCATTTGGGGCCAGGAGAAAAAATGCCTCATTATCTGGTACAGCAAAAATCATGTTTCCGGCTCTACCAAATAATTTCTACCCTTGAAATGCTGTTCACTGCAGAGTGAAGGGCTGAACACTGAGTGTCATCATTCCCAGGGGAGCAGGAGATGATATTGGTAACTGGTGGGTTAGTCTTAAGCCTCCTGGTAATAAATTTCTTATAAAGAGGCCACACCTTATATCTGAACCAAGATGCAGAGACATTCATTGGGAATTAATCAGAATTGATATCAGAGGCATGGTCAAGCCTGAAGTCTGCTAAAGCAGCCACAGGTGCCAACACCCTGCTTTTCCACAGCATAGAACATGTTTAACTCATGCCAAGTTCAGGTGTTCTCTAAGGTTGGGGATCCCATATTCTGTGCTATGAAATGAAAAAAAAAAATGCTTTATATAATTCTTTCGCAGATTTCCTGCCTTGTATGTAAGAAAAGCCATTTTTCAGTAAAAGGAGCAGGACATGCCAAAGTTTCTAGCAATTTGGAGGTTCTCAATAACAAGAAGAAGAAAACCCCAAACAAACAGAATATTTGGAAAGAGACAATTCCTGTTACACTTGCTAGTAACAATCTTGGAAGCAACTGACAGAGAAGATGAGGAAGTGTGGGGAAAGGGAGATGTGACATTATTATAAATTATTCCCTGCAGGCAATTCAGAATATACTGATGATACAATATCTTTTGCTGTGAAAATTAGAATAACTCTTCTGCTGTCCATAACAGGTAGATGTCCCATTGAATTAATATGTGTGTTTTGGGAAGGAAGAGGTTTGTAGAGGTGAAAATATGGATAAAGAACCTCAGCATTCTTGTCTTTCGCTGGTCCCTGTGGTACCCCAGCATGTGTGACCAGGTGCTGACACAGAGGTATGGACATCACATTTCCCACCTAACTTTCCAAATTAAGGAAAGAAAAAAAGTCCTTTTAGGATCTTGTCCCTTTGTTTTGGTGACTGCAGGTCAATTCCATCAATCTCATTCCAATCACTTTCAGTGAAGTTTGAGATTCATATTTAGCTTTCAATAGAAACAGCAACCCATGAAAAGCTGGGAGAAGTTTTCCTAGGGTTTCGGAGCAGAGCCAAGTTCCGCTGGACTGGCACCTCAGACAAATGAAGGAGAAAAGGTAAAACTCAGGAGACCCTCACAGGCTGCATTAATTTTTAAAACACCCATGTCCTGGTTTTTAGGAATAAACTAACTACAGCTTCCATTAAAACTCAGAAGATGACACCTGAGGTGCTTATTCAGCAGAAGAGCTTCAGTAGAAGCCCAAGTATTTTGTGGTAACATGACAGACAGACACAAGGGAGTGTCTTTCATGCAGAAAGCATTTATATGCCTATAATAGAGGTATTTCCATCTCCCTCAATATTTTTCATTACATTACCAGAGCTGCTGTGTGGAAACTGCCAGCAACAATGAGGGCTTTGTGTAGGAATCCTACCTCCTCAGCTTCCGGGTTCAGCTAACAGGGATTTCTTACCAATAGAGAGCTCAAAGGAAATTCATCTGAATAACCAGAGGTAGAGTAAGTCCTGAAAAATTGAAATCCTAAGCATCAAAATTAGTTCCTAAGGGAAAAGTGATACAAATGGTTTCCTTATCAGATGGAACAGCTGTTGACAGAAATATGTGCCTGGCAAGTCAGAGATTTTGGAAAACTGGGAATCTGCACATTGTGGACTTTGATGTGGGCATAGAATTCATTTGAAGACATCCAAAGGTTATTCAAGGGCTTGTTAAAATCAGATGTGTAAATATACACGAAGTATACATCCTGTGTGTGAAACCAGTACATCAAAACACTTACAGAAGCATTTTAAAAATTTGCATTGTGGCCAAAATCGGGTTCTCAAATTAATAAAATCCCTTTTACACCTGTCATCAACAAAAAATAACTAACCTGCAGTGCTAGATTAAAAAAAGGAAACTTTAAGAGCCTCACAAACTTTCTAACGTTTACATTTGCATTGTAAAAAGGGTAGGATGGAAATTATTGTGAACACAAGCAAAGTTCTAAAAAGGCCAAGAGTGATACACCGACTTGTCCTAAAACCAGTGAGATACATAGGAAATGACTGAAAATATTTTGGGGAGGAGGCAAGAGTTTGTTTCAGCTATCTTCAGAGGTGACATCACCACAGAAAGGAGGTAGATATTGAGAGGGAAGGAAGCATGAGTGTATCAGCATTTTTGCCCTTTTCTCCCTGTGACATTCCCACAATTAACACAACACAGCTCATTAGATCCTGAAAGGACTGCTAGACACTGTCCTGAGCAGTGTCTCCCTGTAGCTCTATTATATTAGATTAGGTATGCTGAGCCAATGAAATAATCAGCATCCAGTTTTGTGGAAACCACAAATAAAATCCAGATACATGGCACAAGGACACTCTTGGTTTGCAGGAGCTGAAAGGTCCCTGTCATACACTGAGATGTTAAACCTGACTGTACACCCCATGAAGAAAAATAAGCAGGAAATTTTGTGTACCAAGGCACATAAGGCTTGCTTGTTCCCATATAAGTTCCCTACTAATATGCCTTTACTTTGCCCATCTCTCCTCTTTTCCCTGTGCTGCCATGCCCAAGCAATGCAGCAATAACTCTCGGTAGTTCTGACTGAGGCATCTGGACCAAGTTCAGCAGCAATAGAATATGATTCAAATGAAGGAAATGCAGTGGAGCACTCCTGCAAGGCTCTGATCAGTGCATCCTGTTTGTAGCTGTTTAATAGAAATATCCTCTAATGTCTATTTAAAATCAGAAGTGATTTTTTAATACAGGCACAAAATTGTGGAGATTTGTGAATACTATTGATTTATTCAGCTGCTGAATTGAAGTAGGAATGGGAGAGGTAATGAGAATGAATGCAAGCAGCATTGTGCACAAAAATAATTGACAGTTCAAGAGAAACAGACCCAACCAGAGCATAAACACAGCCTTAAATGTTATTAAAATATTAAACCAGTACATTGGGTCACTCATGCCATTTGATTACTTTAACATTTGCAACCACATGGGACAAGGACTTGACATGAAGGATGGAGTGGCTTTTGCACAATGGACTATTCAAATTGAAAAACTGGCCAAGTGCATAGCAGACAATTTGCCTTCCTTTGAAGCATCTTGCATTTGCCAGGCAGAGGGGACAATATTGGACTTGATGGATCATGGGCCTAATGGAGAATGGCAGATCCTATGTTTTTATTAAAACTGATTGGCAGAGGGCATTGTTCCAGACACAGATTTTGGATTGAAAGTAAATGTATATATTCTTTGAGCCTTCCCTATATAAAAAAAAAATTACAAGTTGCATGATTTCTGTTAAAACTCATTAATTTTATGTAGCCTGATTTTTTGGTGCATCACTCTAATTTACAAATTTATGAGACTCATGATTTAATATTATTGTTATGTTATTATAATGTAAGGTGTTAAAATTTGTGTAGCTGAGAAGTGTGGTGGTCTTGCGACAGAAATACTTCTAGGTAAAATGAAGGGAATAGCCTTGGGAAGCCAGAGATACAATTCAGTGATGGCTGTCTTTATAACCTTTCAGCCAGTGTAATGAAACAAACCTACCTAGCCCACAGCCATAAAACCTCTTATCAGAATTAAGCCAGAATTAAGAAATAAAAAAACCCCATTTAAACCTTTTTGTAGGCAAAGGCAGGGCTGAAATGGATACGTATCTCAGTATGACATAATCTTCCACTCTGTCCTCTTTGTGGCAGGTCCACATGCTTAAAAAAAGGGCAAGGCAGGGCATCTGGTTCCTGGCTGTCCATTAATGCTAAAAAATGCTCTCCTTAAATCTAAAGGGACTTGTCTTGAAAGTCATTAGGTGTTTTACCTGCTTCTCTCTTGTCCTTTGTTAGAAAGCTACTCCAAAACCTTTCATCTTTGTCCAAGTAATTCATTTTCTATGGCTGTACACCATTGTTGTTGCCTAGGGACTACATGCAGCAACACAGGGGATTTGTGCATGTCATTTTTTCAAGCTACAAAACTATTGCAGTAATAAACCCAAAGAGCCTTTAAAATCCATCTCCCTCCAATTTACATCATAATTATTAACTTGTCTCAGAGCTCAGGTGAGCATCCTGCAGTGAGTGGTAGCAGGAGCAGAGAAGACTATCACATTGTGTAACTTCTAAATTAAGTAATGAGTTAAGAGCCTTCCTACCTCCCTTATGTATTAATGGAGAAAGGGTGCAGCTCTTCCAAACAGTCACTCTGAATGCCTGCATTAGGGAATGTAGCATGGGAATCTAACTGGCTGTCCAGTTTAGCCACCTACATTTGGTCCCTAAGGTCAGGTGGTGAATTTAATCAGAAAGGGGAAGCTCTGAAAGGGATTGCTTTACCAGCTTTATCTAAGCTTTTCTGTATTACCACAGGCACATTAGAGGCATGTTAAGAACTTTGAGACATCAGCTCTACCAGAATCCACTGCTGGAAGTGGGGGTTTAAATGCCAAAAGACTTACTGCAAGATTTCTTCTCATTCCTATCAGACTTGGACACTTCCTTGGGGAAGGATGTGGGGAAAACACAGGTAGAGAACATGAGAGAGAAGGTGAAAAGGTCCCAAGTACAAATGCCACCTTGGATTTCTGTTCAAAGATTGCAGGGTTCAGCTTTTTCCTGGTAATCCCAACTCATCCAGGGAGCTTCACCTGTGAGGAGTGATGTGAACATGACAAGTGAGCACTGCTTAGCAGGGCCCGTGGGCAAAGTGCAGAAAGGAGACTTGAGTATACCTGAATTCCGTGCTTCTTAAAAGTGTTTTCATTTTAGACCTTTCAGCATTGTGCAAGCACTCACCTGGGAATGGTCCTGTTGCCATATGAACAGATGTTTAATGCTTACAGAGTGCTTCATTTTTTTTTCAAAGAGCTTAAAGAACATAAATAATTGCTATGGTGTACCCACTACCCAAAATGTTAAGTTCATAACAAGTTTATGGCCAGATCATCTGCCTGCATCTTAGAAAAGGTTTGAAGGTGCTTTCAGAAGCAGTCATAGCTGTCAGCTGTAAGGAGATGATGATAATTTCTTCCCTTTACAGCAGCCAGAAAAGACACTGAAAAGGCATAAGCTATCACAAAT